>JAMXBD010004807.1:0-41446 GCA_024138025.1 Combretum micranthum
ACACATAATTGGATTAAAGAAACAGTCCCACATATTGAAACAATTCATAATATAAACCATTACCTCAAAAAATCAATGTGAATTACGCTCCGCCCACGTTTTATGCGTGCGTTAAATTTCTATTGGCGGCTGCGTTCTCTTTGTTCCGTGTGTTCTCCCAATGACGGCTGCCGCTCCAATGAATTCCAGGTTTCAATTTTTAATGTTTGACCTTGTTCCAATTAATTTCCCTAGGATGTATAACTGGCACGTGGATGACTTGGAATTGAAGCAAACGTGGCATGTAATTCTCTCTCGAAAATTGGATGGACAAGAATAAAAACAGGGCTTGCAATGGATCAGATTAGGGCTCTCTCTCTCTCTGTGACAATGGCACATGAATCATGATTGGCAGGCTTTTCAATTACAATGGACAAGGATGGTGGGCTTGAATTTGTTGAGGAAGGCTGGCCATGATGGACCTGGGACGTGGTCCAATGGATTTACGGGCCAGCCTTTACCCAATTACCCCTTTTTCACAAGTATATTTTTCAAATCTACTTAATTTTCTCATAAAAAAATAAAAAGTTACTGTCTTTATCTAGATGAACTTCTAAGGTAAATAATTTGTTTCCATCGAAAAAGAAAAAAATACAAGTGTAACGACTGAAAAAAAGTTTGGGTGAAATATATATAAATTTATATCTTAGCAATTAATTCTTCAATAACAATTCTATAATTACAAATAGTAATATTTTTGTTTTTATATGTTTGCATATATTGATATTTTCAATAATTATTTTCTATCTAGTTTCAATTCAATGCCAACCCATTTACAGTCTATTTCGATTATCTGATTTTATCTTAATTATATATTGATTTATTTATCATATATGTATTATATCATATCGTATTTATTTTAGTCTTTTATGAGTAAAATTATCATTTTTCTTGTCTATTTCTTAACAACATTATTTGAGGTAACGTCACTTTCTTGCTTTGAAAAGCCTTCAATTGCTTGTACTCTGTGTCAAGGTGGAAAACAACATCATCGAGGATATATCCTCCTTAGATTGGGAAGTCGATCAAGTATAGAACAATTTAAAAATGAAGGAAAGATAGGATTGAATCACAGAGATCGTAGTGGGGGTTGAATCCAAGTTCAAGATCAAAGAGAAGAAAAGAATTCAAAAGACGTGATGGTTCAGGCAAAGGCAAAATTGGAATGCGATGAATGGGAATGGAACCCCATAACCTCGAAAAACTTTAGTAATAATAGTTTAGGATAGCTAATCTGCTGCAACTCATTTTTGAGTACTAGAAAACCTAAAAGCACCCTTAAGCTTTCATCTAAAGATCTGACTTTGTAGTAGACTAGTAGTTCAAAGAAACTTAAACTAAAACTCTAAGGATGAAATTTGAAATTGAATAAATCTAAATAAAAACACATGATATTAAAAGAAATATAATATGACCAAAATCATGAAATTAATAATAACACATGATGCTAAAGAAATATAATATACCAAAATCATGAATTACCTAAATAGTAATATACAAAAAAATAACTTTTAAATGTTAGTCATTTTGGTTGCTGCATAGGATAGAAAATCAATATTATTTGAACGAAGAGTTCTCCTAAATATTGAGATCAAATCACAAAAAGAAATTTAAAATCCAACAAGTAAAGCAAATCCTAAAAGAATATAATATAAAGAAATAGATAAGATAGCAAAAGCCTCAAAGTCAAACACTGCGAATCTCTGTGATTCGATAAAAGAACTCAAATTCTAGAAAAATAAATCACAGACCACCATGGTTAAATGAATAGGAAAAATATTCTAAAGCTTTTAAATAGAAAAGTTCATACATCCTTTGAACAATAAGCCTAACAAACAATAAAAAATCAATTTTATTTCGTTATTACCTAGCAAATAATACTTACTTAAGTACATGAGATAATACCATTATCTCGATTAATATATAAAATTTTAACTAACTCATAATATTTGAGCTACAAAGTTTTTCTATACAGTAAAAATATTAAAATACTAAATTACAAAGTCATTACATAAAACTATGTATAATAGTCATATGCTTATCGAATAGTAAAAGTATATAATAAATTAATAAATCGATTCAGCTCACTGAAAAAAATTCGATGATGAAGACTTGCTTGTGCCGAGCTTGCCACAACGAGTTCAAGTACCTAGAGGTATGATTACGCGAAACCGAGCTAAACAAATTTCGAGATGAGTTCAATTGTACTACAAGAACTTCATGAAGATTTAAATCGACTGTGAAGAAAAAATGAGCTGTTCAATTGTAAGACGAAATGGCAAAGATCCAAGTAACTTCATTATATTGGATGGCATTGAGGAATAGCAAATTAAAATCATACCAAAGCTGGCAACTTTGAACCCCAACGTCGTCAGCCTTCATAATCACACTGCCAGCCTTCACCTAGCATCGCCGACCTTCAGATCTTAAGCTCCACCTTTCCCTCATGTGATCTTTTTTTTTTTTTTTTTTTTATGTTATTCTTTCCTTTTCATTTTAAAAGACTATGAGTATGGTATGTATGGTTTATTTGAACATATTTGATATTAAATCAATTGAAAGAGAAATTCCTCTCTTTAGTTTTTCAAGAACTGTGACTTCTTCAAGAATTTGCTATTCTTGTTGTATTCTCGTATACCAAGGTTCTTGATAGGTATTTTCTAAAGAGTCGAGATTACTATATCGAAGTTTTTAGGATTACTCAACCATTAGGTCAAGTTTTCAATCAATTCATACCAGTTCGTGAAATTCTCAAATCTAGATCACGTTCAATTATACCACTAACTCCAATAGGATATTCATCGGATCAAGATCTACAATTTGATTATTAAAGTCCTGAAATTCACAAAACCATGCGTAGTACGCATCAATTCCGCTTCCATCTGATCTATTCCTTCTTGAGTCACCCCAATACATCATCTTTCCTATCAGTTATTTAATTTGATCCAAACAATTAGTACATTATGTGGTTCAGAGTTATATAGATTCGAATCGCACCCATGCATGGAATCCATATCCTATCTTCACGCATTCCAATCTTCAACCAACAGAGATAAAATGACACTCTCTTTCTGAAAAACCCATAACCACGGCCCACGCATTATCAGTAGAATTCATCCAATTTCAGCCGAAGTGGTCGGACATAAAGAAAAAAGACAAGGCTAAATCTAGGTCTTGTCCCGCATTTCTAAAAAACTTCATCAATTTCATGTTTTCTTGGATTGTTTATTCATTTCATCGTTATAGCAATTTCATTATTGTTTAATTTTTATAAAAACTATACAATATTTAGTTAACTATATAACGATTATAAAGTAACCTTTAGTGCAAAAATTATCCCAAAAATATTTATTATTCAAACTTATGAATAGCAATTTAATGTTGAAATTAATTTTTTAAAAAATATCTTGATTTAAATAAAAAATTAATAAATAAAATCATATTATGAGTCTATTTCATTTCTTAATAATACCAATTCTATTTATTCTTATGGTTCCAGTTCATACAAAACCACCCTTTTGCAAGGATTGTTAAGTATAAAGTAAGGCTTTTGGAGAGACAAAATGATAGTAGAAATAGACATATAAAAACGGTCCGACTGTATGCAAAATTTCTTATTTCTCACACATTTAATAAGAAATATTCTTAAAAATAGATAGATGAAACATCTATTCACATTTTTACTCTCTGGGGAGCATCCCCTTTATGTTGATCTAGTCATCTCGTTTAACTTATTAGCGATGCGCCACCACTAAGCTACCTTATCCATCTGCGTATTGTATTATGATTTTCTTTTTCTTTCATTTTCTGTTTATTTTTAAATAATAACCATTACTAATCCGACAACATCCATTATGGACAGTTGAATTTACAAATAGAATTTGCAGAGTAAATTGACGCATGAGGCAAAAATAACAACTATAATCCACTTGCTTGATATTTTATCTCTTAAACTCTTATATATTAGTTATATTTGTGCCTAATTTATATAGGTTCACCAATAAATTGAATAATTCAAAAAGGCGAAGTTTATATTCTTACAAAGTAATCAAATATCTAAATAATAAAATGTATATATTTTGGGGCAATTTTCAAATTTGGTAGCTAAACTTTATACTAAATTATATGTGGTATTTAAATTTTGAATTTGGTAATTTAATATTCAATTTAATTAGCAATTTTCACCACCACATTGTAAGCTCTCTTACTAAAGTGAAGAACAACCTATCATGAATTTTTATTATGACCTCAAACACCAACAAACACTAATAAACTACCTTTCCACCTCAAAAATGAAACTAATGGCATTAATGAATAATAAGAATAGTCATAAAAATTTAATTAGATATGAGATATAAGAATAGTCATAAAAATTAACTAGATATGTTTTATCGTTTAAGTACTAAATTCATTTTTCATGCAAAGTTCAAATACCAATTTGACATTTCCCCTCTATTCTATTATATGCTTTCAGTAAATTCGTACAATGGGAAAAAATTGTTTCATTATTTACTTCAAATTATTATATTACACTATGAATTGCAAGTAGAAAAGTACTAACATACCCTCTTTTTTTTGAAAAATATTGTTAATGGCACCACTAAAATTGGAAGCACCCATACCCCCAACTACCATTAGTCATCACACCTATAGACATAGCACCACTGCCATTATCAGCATCATCACTACAACCTTGCTCCACTAATATTATCATTCTCACTACATCACCATTATTACCTCTATCACAATATCACTATAACTATACCATTAAGGCCTCTATTACTACTGTTGTAATTAAATCAAACCTTTACCATACCAATACAATGGTGATAGTGATAGTTAAACATTAGTGCTAAGGGTATGATAGTAGGGCAAAATAATAGCAATAGTGCTTGCTAGTAGTGGTGGTAGCATGATGTTGGCGATAATGGTAGCATAGGTGGCGATTGTAGTAGTGAAGGTAGTAAGATGATAGTAGTGATGGTACAACAATGATAGTGGTGTAATAATCCTATGAGGGGGTAGTGGTGTAAGGTTAGCAGTGTGGAATTGTGTCAACAATAGCCATGAGGGGCCATAGTGTGGCTATAGTTGTTTAGTAGTTTAGTAGTACCTAGTGGTAATATGATAATAATGGTTACAATGTGTAATATTAGTGAGAAAAGATAAAGATAATCAGGGTACTGGTATGAGAAGGAATATGATGTGATGCAAAGATAATGGCGGCTAGCGATAGTAAGGATAGTAGGATTACAGCGATATTGGGGAGCACAATGATTGTAGCCTTGATGTAGCATGGATGCATAATAACAATGAGATGTGTTATAGAATAAAATGTAATAACCCGTACTATATCTACAAGTTTAAGCATTTAAAATTAGATGACCGTGGTTAAACCTTAATAAGATACAATGGTGGTGGTAACAGTGTTGAAGGCAACGATGATGTTGATGTACTAATGGTAGAGATACGATGGCTATAGTGATGATGAAGTTATTATATATTATAAGATGTTCTATCTATAAAAAATTATTAACTAATACCATGGTGAAGATATGAAATAACATTTTTGAATATGCATGTTCTAGTTAGGTTTCAAATTCCAACTAAATTGGATTCCTAAATTATAACACAATTGAATTTTAATAATGATTTATAGTTACTTGAAGTTTAAAAGTAAAAAGAAGTAATGTTTTTTTTTAATAGTTATAATATATATATACACACACACATCTGCGTGTAGGACTTGATAATATTGTTAAATAATACAAATTCGTTTTTATTATCAATAATAATTAATTAAAGTGGTTTAACATCAAGAAATTATTCAGATAGCCATCACAACGCCAATTTTTTTTTTTTTTTTTTCAAATTTAAGAAACTAGGATCCTAAGAAAAACTATATGTCTTTTGATGGCCCAAATGATATGAAACTATGCTCAACAAACTTAAAATCATCATAACACAAATTTATCAGATTACATGATCTAGTTCGATATAAATGGCATCAAAAGAGGTAAAAGAAAAAAAAAGCAAAGGAGTACAAAAAAATTTTCGCATAAAATTGGAGAAGATACAGATTAAGATGACAAACAAAAAATAACAAATGAATACCTTTTTTTTAATTTTTTTTCAAATTTAAACCCCTTTCTTCTAAACTTGATATACACACGGTCCCAATAAAAGAACAGTAATCATGATTTGTTGTCGTATTATGGTTTTGGTGGCTCCGTCGTCTCCCTAGGAGGATCCTCGGTTTTCTCCTCGGTTGTCTTCTCCTTAGGAGGGTCATCGGTTTTGGTAGATTCTGGTTCCGGCCTGGCCGGTTCTGGATCGGTTTTTTCTGCTACCGCCACCACCTCTTCTTCTACTTTCTCCTCTTTCTCCTCAACTTGAATTTCCTTGTCTTTGCTCGTCTCTCCGGGTGCGGCCTCCACTTCCTTCTCTTCTATTGTGATAAAGGTGGACACTTTCTCAAACACAAATAGGACTGGCCCTGGCACCAGTGATGCCCCATACTTCTCAGATGCCTCACACACTGGCTTTGAACCTGGAAACCCTGTATTCATCGATAAACGGATTGATTAATATGATAGCTGCGTGCTAAGAAATGATTAGGACTTATACATCACTTACATATTATATGCAGCACATCTAAATATCGTATTAAATGTTTTATTACTCATTTAAAGATAAGTATTAGATCCATATATTGATTTTTTGACATAGAAAGATGGTGCACATATCTATTTGTCCTATAAATTCAAAAGTCTTTTAAGAAAAATACATATAAAAAAATATTATAATATAAGATCAATTAAAAATAACCACATAGGATGCACAACATGATAGAATCTGTTTGGTTTAAAAAAAAAAAAAGAGTATGTGTATCAGCCGTTTTCATCCTCGTTTTCACTATTAAAATTATATTGTCTACCGATATAAACGTTTCAACACATGATTACTTACCAATTTTCACAAGTTCTTCCAGGAATTTGTGAACAGCTGGTGCGTGCTTCTTTACACCTTCTTCCTTGCGTTCTTTAACCAGAGTCTGTTTCGTTCCATCAACATATAAAATTATATATATAATATATAAAGTTTCAATAGATAGATATGCCCATGATTTTTTTTTTTTCTATTTTTCCAAATTTCCTTTTCGTGTTTCGGAATTAAAAATTTTACAATCCTATTACGTACCTTAATTTCAGTCGAGGAAGCTTCATATATCTCGACTACTTTGGGTTGGAGATCCGTCTTCTTTTCTTCTAACTCCTTATTTATCCCCTCCTGATTAAATAAAACACAAGACATCTTGGTATTAGACAATAATAAATACAAAGATTACGCATACCAATGCACACTGGAGCTAATTAAATCGAGACGATCAGTCTTAATAGTTGAGGTTGATCGTCTCAGTCTTAGTGGTTGATGTATTAACCTAAATAATTTAATTTTTAGCATCAAACCTCAGACTCATGGAAGGATTTGCAAGCCTCTGCAGCAGCAGCCTTCTTGCCGTTCTTCTCAAAAACTTTCTTAATCTTTGGAAGAACCTTGTCTTTCCAATAACCCATCTGGATTTTTTTCCTTATTCTTCCTAATGAAATTTCCTTAACTTGTTCTAAGGAGACACTACCCTTTTGAATTTAACAGGTTATAGGGACCATTTATCACCATACATATACAAATGCAAGTATAAAACACCCTTTGAGTTTTAATTAAATTACAACCAAGCCACTTAAATGATTGGTGGTATCCAAAGATTTATTTTCCCTTTTCTATTGTGTAATGACGTTTAGAGCAATCAAAGCTTGATTATATTAATTTTCTCAAATCTTCAATTAAAAATTGGAAAAAAGATTCAAATGAGAGTGATGCATCACTTGTACTGGTAAGTGGCAAGTAAGTACCAATATATTATAAATAATAAATAAAAATAATATGATTTTAATAAAATCATAAAATAAAAAAAAATTTGCTGATAATTATACATCATTATACATTCCACGTAGCATATCACGTTCTAAGAATCTTTTCTCAGAAAATCGAATTAATAAGCATTCCAACCTTGCAAGCTTCCACCCCTTAGTGGTGACATTATTCCATAAATATACATACCTAATTCGAGATATGGATACATTATGCCATCATATTGATAGTGTTTGATGGCCATATCATGAATATTCAATGGTAGATTTTCTCATGTTCATATGTTTTTATTAATAACTTTTTACATACTTGAAAACATGTCTCATAAATCAATATTAGGTGGGAATGATAAATTCACAAATTCTCAGCTTTAATTACTAAAAAAATTATAAATAGCAATGATTTTTAAGCTTGATGATAAATTAAGATTACTCGCATATTTTAAGTAAAAATATGATAAGAAATCATGGTTAAGAATACCTTTTCATATATGATTAATAGTTTAGGTAATAAAGATCCCAACACTTGGTGTGTATTGATTAGTAGTATATAAAAAGATTTATTATTACAAATCATTTATTTAAAATATTAGTACTTATCAATCCTTCATTGACATACAAGACGTTCGATCTTCTCGTGAGATGATAAAAGATTTTAATTCTGATGTAGCATGCATGAATAGTGATGTATTACTACCAATAAACTTTTTTCATATGAAGAAATTTTATAAAAACTAATATAACTCTTTCACCACTTATTTAAATTATTTTCATATTTGCTCCTCACATTCATTTAATCATTTTTTTTTTTTAAGTTTAGACCGGTTATGGATGAATCCTTTCGGCTCGGGGAGAAAAGAGAGATGACAACTGGCAATCACTTCATTCAAACGTGGCAAGCTTATAAGTGGGGCCCTTGACAGGTATCTAAGTTTGACATCTATCTGGAACAACTAGACATATATGTTCCTTCTTCATGAGTCTTGAGGTTTTCTCAAGCACAAGGACACACCCCCCTTCATCACATGGCTTCGCTGTTATAACACCAATCACGCCGTCAGTGACACCCCCCAAAACCCTAAGCCCGAGTACTTAGTGTCCATCACCCAACAGTAACTCGCAGTGCGTCCCCAGGTTTTGTTATCTGGACATGTGTGTTGAGGACACGATATCTAATACTAAATGACATGATTCCTGCTACTAAAATTCAAGTGGTAGCTTGCATGCACATGGTCGTTGATGGCTTTATTATTGTTTTAGGTTTATACGCGGATCTTCTTATACAACAACACGACAATCCTTAGGACTCGTATGTCGAGTGGGCCGTTTGGGGTCTGAGTACTTATAATTGATGCTTCCACTATTATCCATAGTGTGGCTGGCTTTTAAAAGAAATTTCACAAGCTTAAATTATAATTCATAAACACTATATTTGATTGAATAAAAAAAAATCAGTATTACAACTTTATTTCTGTAGAATATATTTTTTTGTTTAATTTACGAAAAGTTTTATCAAAAAATATTATTTCATGATGCGAAATAAATAAGGAATTCTCATTCTTTTCTTTTATTAAAAGAATGACTATTTTTTATCAAAAAATATATTTTATTTCGAAAATACTTTTTAATTATAAAATAAGAAATTATTGATTCTTGCTAACCTTATTTCATTCCAGTGGGTGAAAACGTTTTTTAGAAGAAGTGGTTAATCTAAATTTGTGTTTTGTTCTTTCGTTGTACATGTGCAGGTGTCATTACTTCTATCGCTTTCTGCATCCCTAAACATTTTGTTTTCTATCCTCTTTCTCATTTATTGAGAAAATGAAAGTTTCAAAATGTGTGAAAGCAGCCGAGATTGTATTAGGATAAATAGCAGGATCAAAAGTCGGTGGAATGGAAAAAACAAAAAGAAAATAAATAAATAAATAGAAGACGAAGAGTAAAAATCAAAAGAGATGGAAGAAAATTATTGTTTTTCATGCTTATCCGGAACTAGAGAAAATGGATGAAACTCAAATGACAAATGATTATGACACAGATTTGTAAAACATATTTCAAATTTTGGTCTCAATGTAGATATATTCGTTACGTTTTCAAATGTTAAAGGGAAAAAAAGAATGGTACGTTGACTCTTAAAGTTTATGAGATATTAAAATATACTTCAGTAAATTGAATATGATGTTTTTCACCGATATTCACAATTTATGAGTGCTTAACGTATTGGATTATTTATATATTTATCAAAGTTTAGATTATGGTTTGTATTTCTAAAATAAAAGAGTAGTTTGAGCTTGTAAAACCAAGTTTTCACCATTGATATATATGTGCACTTTTCCTTTTTTACGCTTTACATATTTGTTTTCCCTATCCATCGTTCTTGATCAGTAGATATATGTAGATTTCTATTTGTTTTTAAAGATTGATTTCATATGATTATATTATAATATTCTTAACTAAATAATATGATAACACTTTTTTAAATACAAAATTATAATAATTAAAGTTCAAAAAATTGAAGACCTAGAGGCACTGATGGCCATTCCACGGCCAATGAGCAAAAAATCAAGGTTATTTTAGTTTGATGAATTAATTCCTATGGCTATTAGTAGGTTATATAATCCACTCTAAGCAACCATCAATTTGTAAGAGTAACATTACCCCTTTAGGGTGGAGGACAATTATCCATTATCCTAAGAAGTTAAAAAATAACAATAGTAATAATAACAAATTTATGTGGCTAACTCAACAAAGGGCTATTTGTTATTTTTCTATTTTTTTCCCTTTCCCTTTTTAATTTAGAGTACATCTATTATCCAACATCATAGGGTTAAGTGTGCAACAGGTCCGTTTAACCTATTTAAGTGCAAGTTAGGGTTGAGTTATCTCTATTTTAATAATAATTATTGCATTTTATTAAATATTAAATTCATTGCAATTGCCTCTATTTTAATAATAGTTATTATTATTCCATTAAATATTAATTTCATTACAAATTTTTCTCTATTTTGAAATTAATTGTAATTACATTTGATACATAATTCCTCCATTCTCAATAAATATTAAATTTCATTGCAAAATTCATCTCTATTTTAAAATTAATTGTAAGAAAATTTGACACTTAATTCCTCCGCTTCTCATTGGTGTATTGCATAGCATGCCAACAACTTCCCAAGAGATTACCTACTATAAAAATACTCTACACTAGATACGCTTAACTTTATAGTTTTGATAAACTTTAAGTCACTACCTAAGTGACTCCTTGATAAATAAAATTTCACCACATTTTATATATCATATATCATGATTTTGCTACACATAACCCTCTATGTATATTTAACTAATAAATATTGGCTCAATTAGCTAGTTCTCCATTTTACAGGTATATTTTACATATTTTTTAGATATTTTTTTCATAAATAATAAATATATTATAAATAATATATCCTATATATATACATACTAAGTTGATATTTCATACTATTTATTATATATTATATTGTTGAAGCATATTTTTTCAAATAACATATTATATCTTTTTGTATAGTATGTTATTGTACATAAGATGTCATATAATATATATAATAAGTTTATGTCTTATGCTTATTATTTAAATATATGATATATAACACATATAATTGAAAGAATAATATGTTATATATAATATAAAATATAAAATATATTATTTTTAACTTTTGAGACAGATGAATTTTTTTCTCTAAAAGTTGCGTTTATATTTATAACTTACAAAGAAAAACTTGCAACAAAATTCGTAAGTTTTAAAAACGAGCTAAAATTTATAATTTCCTACTTAAAAAATTGAGACAGATTTGGGGGAAAAAATTGCAAATCCATTAGTAATCTATAGCAAATACCATTAGTAAAAGATATATGAATTGTAAAAGCTCTTCTAAATTTATAATTTATGTCACTACAAATCTATCATAATTCTATTTCTTATCAATAGTTTTAAAGATAAAATTTTACATCGCAAAAATTCAATATTTTTCAGGTTGATTTTGTACTAGTGTGGAAATTGCTAAAAATAAAAAAAAAATCCACGTTAAGCTCCAATTAAATTACGCCCTTTACTTAATCATACACAATAGTCAACTTACTTATTACATATATCATTAAATTCATCAATAATTACTCAAGATATTCATCATTAACATTGATGGAAAATCTAGAACTTGCCATTGATTAACTCATTTCATACATCCCATCCATTTAGTAAACAATTCAAAGCTCTAACTTTGCTTGTACGTATCAAATTCCACTAAAAACATCTTCTAAACGAATATTTATCTAGTAATCAACATTATAACTACATTTTACGCCAATTAACATATATCAAATAAAACAAAATCTCCTATAGTACTAACATGTCTCGGTCAAAAAGGAGAATTAATCCCTTTTGTTGCTACATTAGCTCAAAATCCAACATACCTTAATCTAGTTCATATTCATCCTACAACATGACATATCAATCGCTAAACATGTAAAAGTCACAAAATGAATTCGTACTCTCTTCTATAGTCCACGACACGAAGGACAACAGATGGGAATGTGCATTCTTTCGAATTTCAAAATTATATCTTGAAACAACTTTATTAAATAGCAAGCTTACAATAAATCAATACACAAAACAACGCAACTATCAAATCCTAGTACATGGGGTCGCGTCAAGGGGTAGGCATCTGGGCTTTATTGCATTTATTTTTTTCCCATTTGGATTGTCAGAATTTTACCGATATTACATCTGTAATTCATCAGTATCGTATCTGTATCAATTCAGTATCTATTTGATTTGATCAATTTATGAGTAAAACTGTAAGTTTTTCATTAATATCATATCAGTATCGATTTAGTATCAGTTCAGTTTAAAAATAATACCAGGATGAGATCAAATCAGGGTACCCAAATAGACCATGTTCCTAAGCTAAGATTACTACCAATTTAATTGAAAAAATAAATAAATAAACCGGCTTTCCTTTACTATCACTATAAGGCTAGATCCCTATAGCTGACAAAGATGGTAAATTTACCATAAGATGGTTAAAGTATTGGTTTTGCATGATGGAAACTACGACTTTTTTCACATTGTTAGTTATGATGAGAGCCATAGACTTTACACATGAATTTGTGAGGCATACGTCACCGGAATCTAAGATATCCATACCTTAAGACACTATAAATATGCTATTTGTTTGTACTTAATTTTTACCTAATTGAATTTGTTTGTTGCATTTAGTAAAAGTATAATATATGTGATTTTGCGGATTGCCATATTTCCGTATGTACAATATGGTTATGTCATTAGGTGTTATGTTCATCCCATTTTTAAGAATTGGGTAGCCCAAGTGATAAGGAGATCAACAAAGTGATCATACTCGATTCTTTCGATTCAAAGTATGGCACTTATGGTATTCTGATGGAGTTTGTTACGTACTAATTATGTGAGTATTACGCTATACATAACTCATGAGAAGTGACATACAATGACGACTAAACAATAATCAAGACATAAATGAAATAAGAAGGAGTTGACAATCCTAATTGTCTCAAATGCATTTATGATAGGTGGATAGGCTGTCAAGCATTGAACACCACTAGTAGTGTGTAATCTCTTAAGACATAAATTTGACAGTACCATAGTTTTTCTATCAAAATTCTTCAATTTTTCAAATATGGAAAGACTTGGAGTATTTGTAGAGTTTTGTTATTGACGCCATCTATTGGATCATTTTGACAATCGATGGCCAATATGAGTCTCTTTCAGTGCATGAGTAGAAAAGTTAAATGATAGAAAGTTTAGCTTGAGTGGCTCTACTCCAAACTCACCTTACTAGATCTCTTTTGATCATCCTAATTAAAATTGAACTTTTCAAACCCTATCACTTAACTTAAAAATCAAGCAAAAAAATAATAATATTTATATAATTTAAAACCCATTTACAACATTCAAATTTGACTTGTGAAGTAGGAATCAATCTATTTTTCAAGGTTGGATTAGATTTTAGATAACCAAACAATTTTTTTGGGATAATGTTCTAGTTCCTTTCCCTTTCCAAAGCTACGTGGTCCGCCTGTGTTAAATATTCAAGAAGTAGTTGTCTTCAGAAAATGAAATCATTATCCAGTTAGAGTTACATTTTGTAATGATATAAGTAATTATTTTTTGTCGCCAGCCCATCACTTCCTATTTACTATTTAGCACCAAATACTATTAAAAATTTGTTTGTTCACAGTGATTCACATATCACTTCTAGTGAAGCGTCTATTTTATAAGAGTTTTTTGTCAATCGTGATTTGGAAAAGTGAAAGTATTATGTAGGTTTTTTTTTATTTTAAATTACCAACAAGATGGATTATATTTTATGAGGTAATATATATGTTTTTTATTTATAATTGGGTTTTGTCCTATTTAGTTTCAAACCCACCAACTTAGAACTCATTAATCATCATCAAAAAGAATAAGAAGGGTAAAAGTTATAATAATTGTTTGAATCTTACCACCGATGCAAACAGTTAACCTTTAACATAATTAATTAATTATTACATATTTAAAATATAAATTATATTTCACAAATTGATCCCTTTACGCAATCCAATATAATATCTCTGCAATCATAACTCTTTTCATTATATTAAAATTTATATAATTAATATTATATATATATATATCGTAATCATTTTGGACATGGAAAATCCGAGTACTCGTCATGAAATAAATGTCAAATCTACAATTTTTTTTTCTTCCTAAACTTGTCAGCATTGCTTGGGGCAAAAGAGAAATGACGTCCTTAAGCGCTTGAGTGGACAACTCTATCGATAGAGATTTGATTAGAGTGGATAAACAACAATGACTATTTTGCAACATTCTTTTCTTATGGTCGTTTTGGTTTGATATTAAACAACCATGGTGAAATACTGGGAGAGTATTTGAGAGGTAAACGATCATGTTTGACCTGCACCTTGGGGTTAAACGACTTTTTTTTTACTTTTTCTTTCCCTTAATTATAATAATCATACACAAATCAGAATATGAACAATAAAAAAAAAAAAAATTGTAAAAGGAAAGGAATACAAATGCAAAATCAGATAAGATATATAATACTTACCTGTACGTTTTTTTTTATTATTATATATTAACAACCCCGTTTATTTTATCCGATGCATGATGGCAATGTTTTTATTTAGAGGACATAAAATAGGGTTTAATAACTTTATTAGATTGTTTAGTCCGATAAAAGTATCAAATGGACATATGCCGTCCTATTTTTTTAACAAAATCCTAATATTTTCATCTTTCCTTAAACATGTTCGTGGTTAAGACAACTTGAATTCATCTTTTTCATGTTCGTGGTTAGCTCAACCCTTGTTGCGGAATTTCCCCCAAATAAGGCTTTCTAAAGTTTTCCACAATTTCAAGGGAAGCAAACCTGATGGTGACAATTTAACTTAATTTTAACATCCCTGGGTTGAGGAAATTCTGAATTGAGCTCTAGCTGCTTGTCAAGATCCTCGATAGATGAATTGATATGAATATTATTTTTCTAGCAAGTTAAAAATAGGCTCCACTTCTTATTGTACATTCCATTTAAAATGGTTGATGAATGCAACGACGTCCTATCAGGAAACGAAAATTTGGCAAAAAAGTGCAAGGGACTGGTTCTCCATTTGAAATCCTAAAATAATAATAACAATAATAATAATTGTCTTATCAATATTCAATATTATCAAATAAAACAAGATTCTGGGTGATCACCACCATCCAAGTTCAAAGACGATGGATAAGGATGGATTTTAAGAAAGAATATTGTACAAATGGAACCTGACAAACTTTCGAAGTGACATTAGATACAATAGGTATAAGTACTATAAAAATATTGATTATTATTGATACCTATAATGGAGTTGCTAGAATGACCACCATTAGAGTTTTTATGGCCTCCATGTCTAGAACAAATTGAAAAGGCATGAAGAAACCAAATAATATCTAACAACTAAATTTAAGACAAAAGTTATAAACAAGTTAGATACAATATTAAGAATACAAGTATGATATTTGTTGTGTGCAAGAAGCTGGAGTTAAGGCTCAAGCTTGATTTAATTTTGGGCTTAAATTTTTCTAATGAAAATACTTTTTCAATTAGAATAATATTGATGTCCAGATTTGGCTTGATACTAACAGTCAAGTTCAATTAGACAGCAAATTAAGCTAGATATGATGAGTAAATTAAGCTAAATATCATTAAGCATAGTTTGCTTCGATAAGAATATACCTAGAGTAAACAATGAGCTGAATTTAGTAGCTCACAGATAAGTTTGATCATGGGAATATATTATATCGCAAGCCTGAGAAATTGCAAATACTATGACAAAGCTTATATAAAAGCCGCATCTAGAAGCTTGATGAAAGAAGATAGGAGAGTGCAATAAAAGAGAAAACGAGTGGACGGCTTTTGCAGTTGCCTTGTTTGGGTCGTGGAACTCGCATATTTAAATTCCGTTGCAACCCATGGTCCAAGCAGAGCATATCCATGGGATTTTATTAGGTATTCTAGGAAGATTTTCTTGAAATTGTGGGACTAGCTTTTGCATTAAACACTCCTTATGGTGCAAAGAAGATAAGAATAAAAGAATAGAATGATACAGGATTCGAGGTCACAAATCCTCCTATAACTAAATTAATTAGGGCTGTCAATCCATTTTTCATCCATGTCAAATAAACAAATATGGATTTGCTTATATCACATTGAAAACAAAGACAATTATGCAGGCTATCAAGACTAGCACCACAATCAACTAATCTAAAAATTCTAAGTTTGTAGATATGATATGGACTATTATATTTATTATATTAACACAGGCATTAGGCAGTAAGCATATAATCAAAAACCTAGGATTCAATCAATACCTTACTTCCACTTACATGACTGAAACAAGGACCAAACATAGTTATGAATGTGTGACCCCGAAGGAAGTGGTTTTCTATTCCTCTTGCTTAGAACATTTAAGTTATAGAATTAAAAATATCAGTCAGCAACATAGTTGGGAGCAACAGCTAGAATCCGGTCGTTTCTGGATACCGACTGTCTGGCATCTCCGCCCTCAGTAGTCGCTTGATTACCATCATCCAACACAATCAAATGACCTTCTCTTCGAATCAAACTCTGCATTGCATCAACAATTAGAACGAATGCATTTACATTCATATGAGCTTATAATAGTTCATATGTAGGTGAAGAACAAAGCTTTTACTCCCACGAATTTACCTCTATAATGGCTTTCACTTTTGAAATTTCACTGTTAACCTCCTCCAGAGAAGTGTAGACATTCTTTTCGTTTTGCTGATCAATGTACCATTGGATCAATTCCCTCTGTCTCATTCCAGCCAATCCACTCCCTGCAAACAGTTATGCAGATCAACTATAGATTAGCTATCAAACAATAAACATCCACACGTGAGAACCGCCCGTGATGTATAACACATAAAGTACAATCCCACCGAAAGGATATGGGAACTATTAAGCAAACCGAGGCCAACGTCCTCGATAAAGGAATATAAACTTATAAATCATTGGACGTATTATTTTTTCTTTAAAAAAAAAATAAAAAAAACATAGCACCATGTTCAAGCATATGTTAAATGCTCGATGCATGTCCTTGATGGTAATTCAAAATTAGAATCAGAACTCCACCACAGCATGTACTAGTGCAGGATAAAATTATGTCCACAAGCAAGCAGATTTCATATTCAGAGTAACAGAATCATGACAATCTTTCCTAGAATCCTGAATAATTTCTGAAGGAATAAATAATAAAAGTTTGAAGACAAGAGAGAATGTATTTTTATTACCATCTTGCATTACAGTTTCCTCATGCTGTCTGAGGCGCATGACCAGCACTTGGATAACCCTTTGAAAATATTCATCGGTGATGACAAGTTTCTTCCCTTGCTTTTCTGCAGTGCTTTGTCCATTTCCTGCAAAAGCAGAATTTAGCCTTTCTCACACTAAGATCCTAAATAAAAACACAAAAAGAATTAGTGAAAATGCCACCCACCTGCATCACCAGAGGTTGGTGCAGCATGTCCGGGTTCTGAACCTTCTTGGCCAGGACCACTATTTCCATTAATGTTGCTATTGCCCTCATCATCATGATTCTCTTCTTGAAACTCAGAAAGATCAATTTCGGTAGACTCCACACTGGATCAAGTGGGGAAAACCACTTATAAGTACATGAGATAAAAATAGAAGGCTCTGTCCATGTCATACATTTGAGCCCGCTTTGAGCGTCAGAGTATATTGTCACAATAGAGATCTAAGTGGTAAAACCAAAAATGGTGAATTTAAATGAATTTTAGAGACTTGCCTTATAATTGATGTTTTTAACAGTCTCACAGCTACTCGAACATGTCTTGGTTGTACCTATAAAATATTCATCAGACTATTAAGCAAATGGATTTTTTTTTTTCCTTAATTAGGAAGCAGATACTGAAAAAATTGTCCCCAGAGAGCTACCAGAGTTTCAAGATGACTTCGAGCAATAGCCTCTGAAAGCCTGATAAGTGCCTCAAGCTGCCTTACTGTCATGCGGTAAGCAACTCTGCTTCCTGGAGTGGTATCACCTCTTCTAAGAGAAACATAAGAGTCTACTAATAATTGTCTTGCTTCTGGTGTCAGCTGCATTAGTAGGAATTGAATATTTCCAGTCAATATACAAATCGGTACATATAAGAGCAAATGTAAAAACATTTGGGGAAAAAAAGAAAAGAAGAAAAAAATGCAAGAGAAGTGGACAAACCTTTGGTTTCAAAGTTTTTGCATAAGCAATATAACGCTTCAATTGTACAGTGGTAAAAGCAGGAGCTAGTGCTTGTTCAGGTTTCTGATGAACTCTTACAATATGATGGGCAATGTGAGAATCAATTTCATCATCCGGATCATCAATCATGACATACACCAGATCGAATCTTGACAGAATTGCAGGAGGAAGAGCCACATTGTACTGCTCAAAAATCCCAAGGTATACAGGTTGGTTAGAGTCTCGAATTACAGTAGTGAGACAAAAACTGCAAGCACACACTGTAAAGTTTATTACTTTGTTTCCTTGATTATTCTTTAAGGATTCTCACCTTCAATGGTTTAGATTTGTCATAACGCCCCCCAGTAGGATTAGCAGCAGCAAGAATTGATGTCCTTGCATTTAGGGTTGCTTGTATACCAGCTTTGGTGATGCTAATCGTCTGTTGCTCCATTGCTTCATGAATAGCCACCTTCAAAATCCCAAATATTAGTGCTTCAAGATGCTGAGCTGGCATAATCAAGCCATCTGGAATATGACATAGAAAAGGTAAATGAAATGGAGACTGCACCTGATCTCTGATGTCCATTTTATCAAATTCATCAATGCAACAAATGCCATTGTCCGCCAGCATAAGTGCACCAGCCTACAAAAATGTTAAAACATGATCTCAATTCTCAGAGACATAAAGCAAGTCATCTACCTAATGAAACAACGAATGCGAGTACATAGATTTATAAACAAAAGAGAAAACCTACTTTCATTATAATTCTAATGAGACAATGCAACATATAGCTTATGTCAGAAGAATCCATCAGAATATATAGATTAACAAGCTTAAAGAAAAGGACAACGAGCTCCGGTGCAAACGAAAACATCAATTCATGTAACAGCTCTATAGTTAAGCAAAAGTTTATAGACATTACTCTCATAAAACTCTCTGGTGAATATGTTGACATGCCTCTATAATGCAATTCATGATTAGTGTACTACTAGCGCAATTTATGATTATTCTACTACTAGATTATTTAACCAAATGAAGATACATTTGATTAATGCAGAATTAAAAACTCAGAAGTGCTGAACATGAAGCTTTAATTCTGTTAAATAGCCTTAACTTTGTTGAATAAAATGAAGAGTTTTCATGACTGCATGAACACAAATCATTGAATGGCATCTTTAGCTAGCACATCTGCTCAAGTTTTGCAGTTACAGTAAACATAATAACAACATTCTGCCACAAGGAAGCAAATCAGAAGAAAAGCAATAGACTACCTCAATACAAAATTCTCCAGTTTCTGGTTCTTTAGCGACAGTTGCAGTCAATCCTGCAGCAGAAGATGATTTCCCCGAGGTGTAGACTGATCTGGGAACTATACCCGAAGTGTACCTGAGGAATCAGAAATAAGCATTAGAACACAACCAACACGCACCTCCTCTTCATCTTAAAGTTTTTCATCTAATTGCAGCCATAGAATATGAAACAGAGGGCATACTTAAGGAACTGAGACTTAGCACAGCTAGGGTCTCCAACAATGCAAACATTAATATCCCCTCTCAAGTTGATGCCTTCATGGGTAAACTTGTGAACTCCGCCCAAGAGCATGAGAAGAATCGCTCTCTTAATATCCTGGTGACCAAATACTGTTGGAGCAATGCTATCAACTATCTTGTTGAAGAAATCAGGGGTATTTCTCATTGCTTTTATTTGATCGATCTCTTGTGCCTGTTAAAAATAGAAAGCAAACCCAATGGAGTTAAATGTAAGCACATTTGATTAGCATTTAGCAAGCAGCCATTCAATTGACTCAATGCCGAAGCTAAAACAGAATGATATTTGGGATGTTTTAGCAACTTATGTACTAAAAACAGAACAATTGGAAGACAGCAATGTCGGACCATAGATGATCTAAAATACAAATTATTTCAATTAACTCAATCCGTAAATCAAGTTGTGTATACAATTCTGTTTTCTTACATCATTGACATTTCACAGGAAAGATAAACTTGTTTTATGTTAATTCGACTAAAAAGAAAGTTATCATATACAGTAAAGCCATGATAGAATTTAACCGTGAATTGCTGAGTAGCATCTTCATCAGCATCCTTCTTCTTATTTCTTATGTCTATGTCTCTCCTGCCATCTGAAATCTGAAACAACAGAACGACAAAGAAGACATGAGAACTGAAGAAACAAATCATCCCACTTCGATTGCTTAATGAAATCAATTGACCCGCCAAAGGAAAAAGGTACAGATGTACCTGAACAGAATTGGCTATAAAAGCCAGCCGATAAGAGAGGTCCCTCACACCTAATGATCGAAGACCTTTCACGCCTTCATGGCCTGCCGTAGATGAATTACGCTGATTACCTTCCCGACGGCACTCCGCTCTCTCCCCGGGAGATGCCAGTGCCATTATGTCAGGAATCACAACAACAGTGCCTGTAAAAACCACCCTGCAACAACAACCACACAAATCAACAACAAAATAAACCAAAATCCCCTAATTGGGCCAACTATATAATCCCGATTCACCACTAAGCTCAAATTTAAAACAACAGTAACCCATAATTCCTTACGTGTCACCAGCCCTGGCCTGCTCAACGATATCGTGGCGGAGGATAACATCCATGGACCGAGGAAGCGAACCCGCAGGTATCTCTTCTGGTGTTTCCTGCATCCTAGCTCTCTGCCAATCAGCAAATTTACTTTCCTGCCGAAGCAAAACCCACTTATTCCGATTCATACAAGTCGGATCAACGCAAATAGCAGGCTCCGTATACTTAAACTGCTGCTCCACATTCTTAATCACCGCACCACATTCCAAGCACTTAAAAGTCCCCTGCAACAGCTCGGGCCGGACCTCACTGGTCCGAGTGACAACACCCGTAACAGAAACCAACTTCCCAATTTCGGAAGTCGTCAGTTCCCTCAATCTCTTGCAAGAAGGGAGATTGTAAAAGGCAACGTTGATATCTTTGTTAGGGTTATCATCAGCAATGAAAGTGGGTTTTTGCTCCATCACGAACCGCTTGCAGGCGTTCTTTAGGTATAGCTCGAAGCGCAAGTACTCTTCGGAGATGGCGGATTGTAGTAGGTCGTTGAAGTGCATGACGTGTGCGAAGTCGATGAACAGGGTGTTAGATTCGTACTCTTTCATAGTGTCTATTTCAGATTCATAATGTGGTGGCCCTCGTGAATTAGGATCTAACCGAAAACTGCAACGAAACAAGTTCATTTCCCAAATGAAAACCAAATCAAATCAAAAGAAAAAAGAAAGGAAAGTTGGTGCAAATTGACTAGATGTAAATTAGGATTTTAAGTTTACCTCTTGAGGAAGTCAAGGAACAGATTTTCCACTTGAACAGCTTTTCTATCTACGAAAAGCGACTCCATTTTCTCTTTCTCGCTCTTTCTCTCTCGATCTTTTAGGAACAAGAAGGAGAAACAGGATGGTGAAGAGGAAACGAAGATTAGGAAAAAACAGCTTCTGCCTTCTTAATTTTCGCTAGGATAACTTTGGCGGGAAAATTATCGGGAAGGGTCGTTGGTTCCCGCCAAATGACGTGTCTATGGACCCCTTAACGAGCCAATATTAACAGGGCCAGGCTCTATTTAGCCCATTAAGACACTGTTTTCGGGTTTGAGCTGGATTTATAAAGAGACTAGTCTTTTTGGGCCAAGTGGTTTGTTATATAAAAATTTATTAATTTTCATTTTGACATTATAGACATTTTCTCTCATTTTTTTACAATATCAAAAGGGATTTTCTTGTTCCCATTAGCCATTTTTCCCATTCCTTAAATTTTCAAGGATTATAATTTTTTTTCCCGAACAAGGATAATAATGTTAAAATAATTCTATAAATCTTTCAGTTATATGCATAGGATTTGAAATTATTAAATATTATGCCATATCAAATTTTTATTTATTGACTATATACTTGAAGTTTGAAATTGTTGGCTGTCATACTCAATTAACTTTTTACTTGTTAAATTTACTATTTTGTTATTTTTTAATAGATGACAACAATCATTGGTCAAAATAGAAATATAGATAAGACGATATTTTAAAAAACAAAAGTTCCAACCATTGAGCTTAATATTTAGTTATTTCAAATTTTATTATATATTTGAAAAAAAAAACACTTAAACCTGCGGATAATAATCTTAAGTCACAAATCCCATTTCAAGTCTTACACTTTCAAATCCTTTAATTTAAATATGACGAGTTTTATTTGGATGAATATAAAATATCGGTTCTCATAATCTTGGATGAATGGTAGGTAAGTACTTATATAAATATGCAAAATGATGATAATAGTAATTACCTTATGATAAAATTACACACAAAAATTTGATAGTGCATATACCCCATTAGTCCATTCTTGTAAAGATTATTTGTATTCCTCGTGATTTAGTTTTTCCTACTAACTATTATTTCATCCGTAATGTGCCATATATTTAATACAAATGACACTAAATCTTTCTTTTCTTTTCTTTTTTTCCATTTCCAAGACAAGATGGGATTTTGAAAACAAGGTCCAATATTAAAACCACTTAAAATGTCGCATTAAATTTTTTAAAAAAATATTTTCTTAAAGTTAACATATTTTCATCTATCTATTTGTGATTTATAAAATTATGTGAAAAATTATTCACTATTTCAAATTAATTTTATATATAACATGGTATAGAATGGATAAAATGTTATCTACTAGTGTAAATGGTTTTCCCAAGAAATATTAAGATTTTATTTTACATGAAACATTTTCAGTCTGACAAACAAATGAAAATAGATATGTATACTTTATAAAAAAAAAAAAAACCTCTTTTCCCCAAAACAAACAACCTAAAATGAAATCCACTTTTCCTTTCAGACGCGGACTGCACTATATTGGCATCCATTAATCCGTCTACTTCATACTGCCAGAAAAATTTTGTCAAATTTTTTCCTAAAGACTTCGACCAAAACCTCAAGTCTAACGGCATTTTGGACACAACCGTGGTGGTGCTGTTGTTCTTACTTTAGATCCTCTTATAACTCTATAGCCAATGAACTCGTAATCTAGTAGCATTTCTACTCTCATGTAAATAGGTTTAAATAGGATGGATTAGATTTAAATTCCCATTTCTTATGAAAAAAAGATATCAAAGTACAAACATAGAAATCGATATCTTCATCTTCTGTTTACATGATTATGGTAATTCAAGATCCTCGAAAGTGTATTGAAATCTTAGTTTAGAAGAAATTACCCATCACCTAGATGAACCCTTTTGCTGCAAAATGGATTTCATCAAGCAATCTTTGCGCCCTTTCTGCTGCGCGACACATATAAAATATATATAGCAACTACAAGGAGACTGTTATTTAACTTAGTTAGCTAGTGACTCAAAAACATCCCAAAGGCAATCACAACCGCAAATCAATCATCAACAGCGTGTTTTCGGGTGGACATCGATTCATGTGTGGGGATCCCCCTTCTTATAGCCCATCGCCTTGTTGAATAAGTGATAGAGAAGATCACAAGCCTTCCTTGAGGTGATCCTCTCTTGCGGTGCGGTGTTTGTACACTGCAGTGCAATTTCCAGCACCTGAAATGCTGCATTTTCTTCATCAGCTAAGAGTGGCATTAAGATAGGATCAATGAGGTCCTCCTTGGCAGAACCTTGCATTTCAATGCGTTTCTCTACCCACCTAACCATATCCATCTCTACATCGAAACATGCATCCGTCGGCATTCTACCACTAACAAGCTCCATCAGCACAATTCCCATACTATAAACATCACTCTTTTCGGTTGCTTTCATTGTATAGGCATACTCTGCAGGGAGCAAAGTGGTGAAATGACAAACAATTAGCTTATGTAGATTAAGATTGCAATATTGAGGAAAGGAAAAGGGAAAAGGAAGAGCAGCAATACTTAATATTCCACGAAACAACAGTTCTAGTACCTGGAGCAATATAACCATAAGAGCCCGCAAACCAAGAATTCGACTCGGTGTCCATGATTCATAGTTCTCAGCTAGAGCTTTAGCAAGACCAAAATCCCCTAAATGCGCTTCCATATTGGAATCTAGCAACAGATTGCTTGATTTGATATCCCTGTGTATGATCTTTGGTGAGCAATCATGGTGCAGGTACTCCACTCCTTGAGCTAATCCAACTGCTATCTGAAGCCTTGCTTCCCAATCAAGCATCCGCTTTTTCTTGCCACTCGTGGAATGTTGATGCAGCCAATCCCACAAACTTCCATTCTCCATATACTCGTATATCAGCAGATTTGAACCTGCCGATTTGTTGCAGCAATACCCCATCAACTTGACTAGGTGCCTGTGCCTTATCCTGCCAAGCGTCTTCACTTCCCTTACAAAGCTCTTATTCAACATGAGGTCGTCTTTCCATGGTATTTTCTTGATTGCAACAGTTTCACCTGAAGGCAATTCTGCTTTGAAGATTTTTCCAGAGCCCCCTGAGCCAATGATAAACTCTTCATTAAGATTGTTCGTGGCTTCCATAATGTCTTCCCACTTGTAGTCCCGCTTCCCTGCGCCATGAGGGAAGAGCAGTCTTCTCTGCACCTGGGACGAACTGGTAGAGTAAATATAGGTGTCCCCATAGGATTTTTGCAAGGCCTCTTTCCTACACTTTCGGGACAGCAAAACCACAAGTACCACCAGAGATAGAACAGCTAATGCTGCAAGAGCTGTAATGATTGCCAAGGCTGACGCCCTCAGGCCAGACCGGTGGTTCCTGGATTGAGTGCTCTTGCACTTACCAAGAGGGCTTCCACAAAGGTATAGGTTTCCCTCAAACGCCTCAGCTGGCCATCGTGAAAATTGTTCCCCCAATTTTCCTTTGAGATTATTGTAGGAGAGATTCAGCTTCACTAAGCTGCTCATATCAGCAACTTCAGAAGGTATTTCTCCAGAAATTTGATTGAAAGACAAATCAAGCGCCTCAAGTTTGGACAGCGTGGTAATGGAGGGTGGGATTTGGCCTGTGAGATTGTTATGACTCAAGTCAAGGACACTTTGAAGATTATGTAATTGACCAAGTTCAGTGGGGAGTACGCCACTGAGGTTGTTCTGTGAAAGCCGAAGCTCATAAAGCTTGCTCAGCTTCCCTATGGCAGGAGGAAGAGGTCCAGTAACCTGGTTTCTGCTAAGGTCGAGGACATTGATGGAGACCATGTCACCAACATCAGAAGGAATAGACCCATTGAGGGAGTTTCCATCTAGAGAAAGTATCAGCAGCTTGGAATTACTGAAAATCTGAGGTGGAATTGGCCCAGAGAATCTGTTGTTGGAGAGCTTAAGCTCTCCCAGCCTTTCCAAGCTCCCAAGCCATGAGGGGATTGGTCCTGACAGAAGGTTATCGTTGAGATCGATGTGACTCAACTTTCTGCAAAGAGAGAGCTGAAAGGGAACTGATCCGGTGAGTGAATTATGAGACAGGTCGAGCAAGGATAGTTCCCCGATTTTCCCCAAGCTCAAGGAATTTTCCCACTGAAACGGTTGTTGCCTAATCTGACCCTTTCCATGAAAGGTGAATACCCCAGCTGAGAAGGGATTTCGCCGTCGAACTTGTTGTCAGTCACATCAAAAGAGAGCAAAGAGGACGAGCCGCACAGAGGAGAAATGCTTCCATTGAATCGGTTCTTGGAAATATTGATCCTAGTTAGGTTCCTTAAATTCAGCAACGAATAAGGAAGGCTACCTTCCAGGGAATTGTTGTACAGCAAGAACTCTTCTAAGGTTCCAAGACCCCCAGTGTTGCAGGAATACTGCCCGAAAGGCTATTGTCTGCCAAGTCTAGGATAGTCAGTTGGTGGCAGTTACCCAAAGTGGAAGGAATTTCTCCACTAAGCTCGTTTTGCCGTAAATGCAGAAGTTTCAATCGGTTTAGCCTGCCCATGGAAGGCGGAATCTTTCCCGAAAAATGATTACCAAGAAATCAATCATTTCCAAGTTCGAACAGTTACCGATCTCCACTGGAATTTCACCAGAGAAATTATTCTCATACAAATACAAAGTTTGAAGGTCTCCAAGCATACCTATCTCTTTAGGGAGATCACCATGCAGATTATTGTGATACAAGGCAAGCGTCTGGAGGTTGGTCAGGTTACCTATAAATGGAAGGATGGAACCAGTCAAACTGTTGTTGTGGAGAAGAAGGTCCGTTAAACCAACCGCCTCGAATAGCTCCATGGGGATAGATCCATTGAGAGTGTTGTTGGAAAGATCGAGAAACTCAAGGGCCTGGCATTGTCCCAACTCAGCTGGAATTTCCCCGGAAAGTTGACTCTGTGAGAGCCCCAAAACCTTCAATTTTGTGTTATTGGAACACAACTGGGTAGGAATGGTGCCAGAAAGACTGTTATTTATTAGAACAAGGTAAGCAAGCTGGGACATAAGGCCGAACTCCGGAGGGATGAAGCCAGAAAGCCTGTTTGATGATAAATCAAGGGTGTCCAGGATAGACAAATTTGCCAGGGACGAAGGAATCTGGCCTTGGAGCAGGTTTCCTAGCAAATTTAAGTAAGTAAGCTGGCGAAGATCACCTAGCTCGCTGGGAATTTCCCCGGAAAGCGTGTTGTTGGCAAAATTCAGGTCGTCAAGATTATGGAGGAGGCCGAGCTCTTTCGGAATCGATCCGTTGAGCTTATTGTCAGCAGAAGAGAGCAAGATGAGGTCAGTGCAGTTTCCAAGCTCCGGAGGAATTGGACCTTGGAGCTGGTTATCTTGCAAGACTAGGTACTGTAATTTCGAAAGCCGACCGAGTTCGGAAGGGATAGGACCGGACAAGAAGCAGGAGGCAAGTCTCAAGCTGACCAAATTCACAAGATTGCCAAAAGAAGGAGGTATAGGACCGGTAAGGGCGTTATCGCCGATCCGCATGTCGGTCAGACTAGTAATGGAGCCGAGCTGAGGTGGGATGAGGCCAGAGAGTTGGTTAGAATAAAGATATAAAGATTCCAATGAGAAAAGGTGTGAGAGATTAGTTGGGATGGGACCGGTTAGGGCGTTGGAAGAGAGGTCAAGGTGGATGAGTGTGTAACCGGCCCAGGGAGGGCGAGATTGAACCGGTAAGGGAGGAGGATGAGAGGTTGAGCCCAACCACCACCACGCTTCCTACCTTGTCACGGTCGCATGATATGCCGGACCATGAACAGAAGTTGGTGTTGCTTGCTGACCAAGTGGTCAGCACTTCTGGGTCTTGTTGGCCTCCACAACCAACGACTTCTTCACTTCCAGAAGGATTCCAAGCGTTTGCTCTTTGCAAAACGAAGCTCCAAGCAAACACAACAACATGCAAAGCCTCAGGAACATCCTCGTCCAACAGTAACACTCCATCCTCGTACTATTCGGCTTAAAAAACAGAAACCAAAATTTTACTTTGGTTCTTTTTCTTGTGTGTGTTGTGTTAGTTTAGTAGGAATCCCTTGACTTTCACTCTTATATATGCTCTTGAACCCGGCATTTTCATTTATTTCTTTGTTTGTAGGCTCAAAATGGGCTACAACAAGATATAGGTGGGGGCTGTCAGATAGTAATCTCTCCCATTTATGACCACCGAACAATGAGCCATACAAATGGGGAGAGAGATGAGAAAATAAGAGGGGAGAGAGACCGGTGAAGATTCGGAAGGCTTTTCAATTTTCAAAGATGGTCAACATCAAATTATCAACGAAGGGAGTGAACTGAAACTCGTACTAGCAGCACAATTTAGAAAGAGAGCAGTTGGATAGCCCTTCTAGGAATATAATAACGCGGCACAACACAACGATTATAATACGGGTTATTACCGTATGGTAATTGAACCGTCCAGTTCATGTATGAAATCCATATCCATACTACATTCATTTTTCTAGTTCTATCAATAGTTAAAGGGGATTTTTATGATAGGTGCATTATGAGTACAAACAAGTTGAACTACTCATAAGTTATTCGAACTCGGTATATGTTAGACCCAACTCGATTAGAACTCGTTTAATAAATAAATCGAACTCGAGCTCCAAATGAAGGTTATTTTAGAAAACGAGCGGAGCTTTAATTTCGCGAGCAAACTTGTTAAGAGCTTGCAAAACATTTTTCATATTATTTTATTTTATATAACTATTCATAATTAATATATTAATATAATATTATAAATATAATTATGTAATTATTTATATATACAAATCGAGCCTAAGCATTCAAATGTCCTACTTAGCTTTGCTCGTTTATAGTATAAATAGGATGGAGGCATCAAGTCAACGATATGATTATTAAAATATATATAATAATAATTAATATATTAAGTATTTAAATAATAGGTTATTGAGTATGAGTCGTTAAATAATAGTCTAGTTTAGCTCTGTTAAAGAATATATTTGATACCGAATGATTGTTAGATTATATAATGATTGACTTTTATACTTTCTAATAGACACATATTTTACGAACACAAAGTCGCTTAATATGAATTGGGTGAGAAATGGAATGACATGATAATCTTTAAGTATGATGAAATCTTTTAGATCCTCTTATTGACAATTTTGAATTTGTAACCATATTTTAAAGGCTATTTACCCTTTTTTTAAAGCTCTGGATAAGATGAAAGCTCCAAAGATCATGCAATAAATAATTTATACCGTATTATGTTAAAAAAAAAATTATGTCAAAATCATTCAAAACCAAACGTAAGAATGAATTGTACTTTAAGGTTGATACAAAGTCAACAGGAGGTCCCACGGGTTGATGTCTTGATCCGTTCCTATTGTATTAATATTTTTGCCTCCCATGCAACATACGTCCAAATATCTCACGAACTCCAAATCCTTACGGCATTTAAAATTAAAACTCATATCAAATATTCTTTGCTACTAAAAAATGGGTTTAGACAGTGCATTAGAATAATACTAATAATAACAATAATGTACCAACAAGACATTATTGAATGCTAATGACTGATTATCTACTCTATTAATTCCTATGGGGTTGAGCCACCTAACACCTATTCGTTGTCATGCTGTCTTCTTCCCTATCTAATATCAATGGATTTGATGCTCTTTGTGTCCCTTTTTATCTGCTGTGGTCCTTGATAACCCTCCTGCTACAAAATTTGTAGCTTTTCGTTAAGAAAACTAATAGCTTTTTACGTGCCCTAAGGGCTGCCATTTGAAAATGGAGAATCAACGAGAATAACTTGTTGCATTATCTATCAGAATACGCATGTGTGAATTTAGGTCTTATTGGAGATTAATACCCAATTCCGAGTTAAAGTAAGAGCAAATCTAACTTGTTTTTAAGTTTTACCGTTCTTAAATGGTATTTTAATCATATTCCCTTTCACCATATGGTGTTAGGAATAATATTGTGGCTTACACTCAAATTTTACGCCTTCTTTATAATTATGCATCTGAAGTTTTAAATTGTCAATTTGTATATCTGATTAGATGTTTATCCTTCTATTTTGTAATGATGATGTGGATTTTTTTGGTTATGTGGTAATATCACTTTGCACCAATATATAATACAAAATAAAATATGAAATGTATTGCATTGTGGTTGACTATCCATGATGATAGAGATAGAAGCAATTAATAAAAAGATAGGAAAAGCAAGATTAAACATACAATTAGGTATACAAATTGATAATTAAAATTTTAGATATACAATTATGAAAAAAGCGTAAAGTTAATATGTAAACCATAATATTATCAATAGTCTTTTAGTCTAGTGGTATTACACCTAAGCTCTGAAGTAAGAGGCACTAAGTAGGTTTGAATCCTCTCTCTCTCATTATAATGGGAAAAAAAAAACCACGATACCGATCCTATGTTGTTATATATATATAATATTTTACAGGAAAAAAGATAATATTCAATATGCATTTATATTTGACTTTCTCTCTCATACACATGACAACATAAAGTTGGGAAATTTGGAAAAAATATACCATCTGAGAGATGATGAAAATTTGAACATTGTTGATTACTCCACAGCATTATCTGTAATTAAACTTGGACTTTTAAGCCATTCTATCTTTTAAGAGTTTTAAATGATATACCACGGAGGCCTTAATTTATTTATCTTTAGGGGACTATAATTAACATTATTTATCTTTTAATTATAAGATGTACCACCAAGCTTTCAAAAAAGCTTTTTTTTTCCACCTTTAAATAGTATTTTGATTTCCAGTACAACACAAGATAAGGAGAATAACACGAAATAGCATAAAAGAATAGTACAGTTCTTTGTATCATATTTAGTGTGTTAAAAATAAGACAAGATTTTTTTTTCCTTTTTCTTTTTCTTCTTCTTTAAGTTTTATATTGTTTCTCATATACAAATACAACATATAATGATAAGCGCAATAATATAATGGTAATTTAGTGATGGAGACTTATTACTATTGTTGTATTAATAAGGACTGCGCCCCCCCCCCCCCACAAAAAAAAAAAAAAAAAATATATCACTACTAATATTTATTTAAAAGGTAAAAATAATATATATTATATTTATTTCAGAATATAAATTATATTTATTTTATAAAGATGATTATGGAATATTGTACGACCAATTGCTTAATCATTATAAAGATAATTACTTTTTGCTCTACTTGTAGTTTTTATTTAAATATTTTTGTGTTTTATTTTGAATAAATTACACAAGAAGGTCTCAACATTTGGGGTAAGTATGGGAAAAAGAAGAGGAAAAGGGTATTTATAGATGAAAATGAGTAAAGATGAAAAAAATAATTGAAAAAGAAAAGAAAAATAGAGAAAGTGAGAGAGAGAGGGGGTGCCAATCCTTGTTTAGGGGGGAGGGGGAGAGAGAGAGAGAGAGATAATTAATTTGATTAAAAATGTGAAATAAAGTATGGTGATTAGAAATAAGTTTTATGGGAAATGTAATTCGTAAGAGGTAGGTTATGTAAGATGTAAGAATAGATGTAAGAGCCGTAAAAAAAAAAGTAGAGTAAAGTGAATAATAAATTATATTTATTTTATAAAGATGATTATGGAATATTGTACGACCAATTGCTTAATCATTATAAAGATAATTACTTTTTTGCTCTACTTGTAGTTTTTATTTAAATATTTTTGTGTTTTATTTTGAATAAATTACACAAGAAGGTCTCAACATTTGGGGGTAAGTATGGGAAAAAGAAGAGGAAAAGGGGATTTATAGATGAAAATGAGTAAAGATGAAAAAAAAATTGAAAAAGAAAAGAAAAATAGAGAAAGTGAGAGAGAGAGGGGGGCCAATCCTTGTTTAGGGGGAGGGGGGAGAGAGAGAGAGAGATAATTAATTTGATTAAAAAATGTGAAATAAAGTATGGTGATTAGAAATAAGTTTTATGGGAAATGTAATTCGTAAGAGGTAGGTTATGTAAGATGTAAGAATAGATGTAAGAGCCGTAAAAAAAAAGTAGAGTAAAGTGAATAGTAAATGAATAGTAGACAACAAATAAACTACTGATAGAGATAAAAATATGCTATGGTAAAAAAAAAGAGATAAAATACGCATATAAAAGCTATGATTGATGTTTTTATGGGTTAATAAAATTTAATATGGTATTTTATGAATATATTAATATATTTCTAGTGCAAATCATTTGCCAAAATATTTTGCTTCGTTTTGCATGTCAATGTCCGGATAGGGAGACTAATCCCAAAAAGGCTTGAAACAATTGAAATTTTGACAAATCTAATCATTTTAGGGCATATACCATATATTTGGTTCTTAATTTAAGATCATACTATTTTTTGTTTCTAATTTACTGAATATTTTAGGATTTTAAAAGTTATCTGATCGAGTCTAGGATTTCTAAGGTTTAAGGTTGACTCGATTTGGCTTTAGGGTTCTAACTCTGATCTTGACTCCAAGGTTCTACTTATAAAACTACCAAAAAATATCTAGGGGTTTACAACTAGAGGTATCAATGGATGGAAACTCAATCTAAGCCACCATGCTAAAAAGACAAATAAATTGATCAGATTTGACCAATTTTTGCAACTCCCTTAGTTAAATTCTCCCTGTTAATAAATGTGTGTCCCCTATCAGCTTACGCGACCTTCCATTTTTTTGGAGTGTCATTGTTAACACATTGTAATTGACCATTAGAGGTCCAAGAGATTTTAACCACTCAACTCCAAGTACTAAACCAACCCCTTATAATGACAAAATGTAGCAATCAACAATGAAAGACTGATTTTGAATACACAACTTCACTTGTTTACACATGCTTGAGCACTCCCAAAAGTCACCCACTGCTTACCATTACGTTAAACTTTGGTATAGCCAATATTGATAACTTAAGTTGCCTTGCCACATGCTCTTGTAGGAAGTGTGTACTTCTATTCTAAAAGTTCTAGGGATTACTACTACAGTAATTACATGAAAACTAATTTCAAGATCTTGGTCTTCCTTCAACTGTACGAAATCGTCTTCCTCATCATGAGATATTGCACCATCCCCACCTACCTCTACCTCTGATTGAATCAATAAAAAAAATTTTGCTTTGAACACATGATTCGTATTATACTTCTCATCGCAGTTATAGTATAAACCTTTCTCTCTAAGCCATTAATTCTAAAGCTGATAACTAACATATAGGCAAAGAGTTGTTTGATCAATTTTGTTGTTTTACTTTATTTGTTGGAATAGGTAAAATTCCTTTACTATTGTAGCTATCATTTGAGAAAGTAATTCTACTACTGAAATTGTATGATTTGGAAGTCATATGTGATTCTAATGATGCAAGTTTACTTTCATGCAATTTAGCCAAATTAATAGCATGCGATAAGCTATTTGGCTGAACTTCTTGTTGAATAAGTGGTTTCAAACCCAAAATAAAGAAAATTTGAAGAAAATTTTCAAATAATCCACTAATCATATATGAAAGACTTTTAAATTCATGTTAGCATTCCTCTACTATCCCTTTTTGAGTCAGTTTAGCATGTTCACCTTGAAAGTCTTCAAACAATAATGGTCCAAAGCACAATTTAATTGCATGGATAAATTGATCCAAGATGCAAATCAAATGATATGTATAGATCCATTGGTACCAAATTGACACTTCATGTTCCAACATAAATGAAGCCAATTTTAAACGATCTTATTCAAGAACATTGTGGAATTCAAAGAATTGAGTAGCTCTAAATAACCACTACGATGGATCGCCTTTACTAAACTCGTGAAGCTCTAATTTGATATTTTTCATGCAACTCTACTTATGACAGGATCCTTTAAATGTAAAAGATGATGTATCATTCTGATTCCTCACTTGATTTGAATTTACTGATTAAGAAAGTGTGTCCAATTGTTGCAAAATTGCATTCATACTGTCATCCATAGTCTCCATATCATTCTTGAAATCTCGCATATCATTCCTCATTTGATCAATGTTAATACTGTTTCTTTCCACTTGATTAACCAATTTAGAATAAGTTCTTGTGTTCTTCGCCATAACATGATCAATGAAAGTACCAAATTGATAGCTTTAATAATCAAAATCCACTTAAAGCCCACAAAAATGAAATGTCTACTTTACAAAGTCCACTTACAATTCAATAACAGGCCCACGAGAAAAGCCCTACTCTATAACTAAGTACTGCACGATGCAAAAGAAAAAAATGTATTGTTATTTTTATACTAAACCAAAGTTCAACCACCCTTTGCCTTTCTCCTTCCCTCTCTCTTCGATAGCTGCACGGAATCAAGATAGAAAATTAGGGTTTGCTTTACAATGGATCTTTATCTTGATCAAACTATCTAATCATAATAAAAATAAAGGTAAGTGTTTGGAACTAGTGTTTATTATTATGTTCTGTTAATCAATTGCGATGAATGACTAACTAAGGTTTTCTTGTGTTCATGCGAGGATATGGAAAGGAAATGAAACCTTACAGATATTCGAGCTATCACCATGCTCTAAGAAAGAGATCATGAAGAAGAAAGGAAAACTCAAGGGTATACGAAGTCTGGTTGCCCCCTTTCGATTTCGATTTCTCCTATTATATTTTGTATTTGCCTCTGTTTGCTATGTAACCATATCAACTGCTACTTCAATTATTATGTTGATCTAGAGTGTTTAAAACTAGCATGTGCACGCATAAGTCTAGTTGACCACTCAATCTTGTATTTCATAGTCTTTGAAATAACTTGGCTTTATCACGACTCATTTTCTTTCATTTCTACAACTCCAATTCATTATTCACAACAATTAACCTTTTATTTCGATTAATGATTGACTAATATGCTTTTTGTTTTCAGCTCTATTTATAAGCGCAAAACTAACTAGTTAGTAAACTGGGTGCATATGCGACAATAAATATACTGGTGATACCAGGTTAAACCACATGGAGCTAATGGTTAAGTACTAGGTAATCTAGTTTTTCCCTAAGCTAAGCTATCAAAGATTTGATTTTAAGTTAATCTATTGAATCATGAAACTTTAAACCGAATGTTCTAGCAACACAAATGAGGGTTTAGAGCTTAGGAGATGCTAAAAATAATTAGGAATATTGCACTTATATTTTCATTTGAATTGAACCAATGGCTTAAGTTGATATTGAAACTTATTGCTTGGGATTTAACCAAACTCATTAGAATTAGCCCACCTTCCAGAGTAGCAAAATTCTAATTATAGCATAAATCATCCCGCCAAGGTAATTTATTTATAATTATTAGGTAAATAGTAATTCGCTTACACCAAAATTACTACTCTAGTTAAAATCACAAATCAAGTACTGCCAAGTGACCCAAAATTATAATTTCAATCGTATTAAGCAAGTGATTTCATGAATCTCATCAAAACTTACATATTTCTATGGCAAATTTCTTTCAAAAATCTATGTTGTATTTATACGGATTATCAAATCTCTCCCGATTATCTCTAACCTTAATCTATCTAATCAATATAGGCTCGCAACTAATCAAATAGATCATGAAAAACAATAGTTAACTTCCCAAATAATCAAATATCAACATCAAAATAAGTCAAATAATCCAACTAATCAAATCCATCAATGCATATTCACACATACATTAAGCATGGAGCCTCAATCATACAATCAAGCAAAAAAACATAACAGACAATGGTTGAAAACACCTCAATAGAAATTTCATTCATCAAAGTCTTCAAATCCATAAGTCCAATGAATTAGGCATTACTTGATTACATTCAAAACCCAAAAATCACCTCTAAATGTTGCTAGAACAATAGGGTTTTAGTGCCCTATGATTGAAACACACATTCATGTTTTTTCTTGCTTCTCACTTTTGCATAAGGTTCTCTTTCTCTCCTTCAAAAATCAACAAAAAGGAGCATATATACTAAAGAGCAATGCAGAGGTATATGATGGCAAATTACACCTTTACGTCTACGGCTTTGATTTCACATTTGTCGGCCTTCGTTGTGCAAATTCATTTCTGAGAACATGGATAACTTTACACCGGCTCAAGGTCGGTGGCCTTAAATCTCTAGTAGCCAACATATGTTTTAAAAATTGAAGGCTGGGAACTCTGTTCTACGCTTGTAGCATTGATGATAGTGATAATAATTTTGAATCTGTGATCAATCAAGGCCAGCCAAAGCTAACGGCATAAATCCACACAGATGCCGACACATATTGAAATTTCAAAGGCATGTGAAATTTTTTTCTAAGGCGAGCAGCCTTTGATTCCTCTGTTGTAAGCTGCCTTGATTGATTTTGAAAGCCAATAGCCTACTTTGTTACATGGCCGACTTACTTTCTTTTCTTCTTCAAATTTGCTCAAATATCTTCTCAATTACTTATATTTGTTGTATAAGTCCTTCATGACCTAAAATATCACAATAAACACATATAAGTACCGTTTCCTTATGATTTCTATACAATCAATAATAATTATACACGATTTAATCAATAAAAAAGTGAGTATATTATGCTTTTATCAACTCCCCTACACTTGAACTTTTGCTTGTCCTCAAGCAAAATAAATAAAACCAAAGTAGAAATATATCATAGAGAGTATAAAAATTTTCACTTTTATAATTCGAGCATCTTTTCTTTTCATAATTCATGACTCATGACTTGCAAATGTGGTGTGTACTACTCTAGCCAAACTAGGTTCTTGTAATTAGATTACTATAATCAAAATTTAGTAGCTAATCTAGATAAAACAAACTTTAATCCCAGTGTTTAGCAAAAAAACCTTTTTTTCCAAAAGTAAATACTCAGTCCAATAAGTAAAAACAACCATTTAAACTTCATTAGACATTTAATAGGCATATAATTCTAGCAACACAGAGTAAAAGCATGTGGTATCTACTTTTTCCCTAGAATTTCCCCATTTTTTATTATAAATCTTATTTTACTTGATACTTTAGCGTTCATAGTCTTTTTATTTCACACAAGCATTTATTTTTTATATTTTTTTTTCCAAGTTCATGTATTGAACTTTTATCTTTCCTCCCTTCTTGTTATAATGAGTTCAACAAGTCGACACATCCTGGGTTTATCACCTAAGTGATCAGGTTTTAAAGGAACCCCTAAAAACTCTTCCTTACTCTAACATTCAAGTTTACATACTTTTGACTGAATTACCTGAGTTAATATAATAAAGACTATGCTTGCTCTTTTTTTTTTTCTCTTGACAAATTTAAGACTTTTTTTTATAAGGATCACTAAGTAAAGAGTTTCTAAATCTCTTTCACTAAGCATTGAAAAGTTCTCAAAAGAACTCAAAGGAGTATATACAAGCTAACTTTTTCCTAAAAGTAAACCTGTTTATTTTTCACAAAAGGAATTAACCTACTCTCAAAATTTCAATTCCAAAGCTAAATACAAGATAAATATGTTCCTTAAAGATTTCACTACTTAATTTTAACTAAGAGTTCTAATTACAACAGTAGGTGAGTCAGGCACCTAAGCAAGTCAATTCCACATTCTTCATAGATGTTATCAGCAATATTTAGTACAATGTCTAGATTTCATTTCAAATTTAAAAAAAAAAAATGGACCTATTGCCATATAATGCTTTAGGTTCAAAATTAAGTTCAATATGTGGGTTCAACAATTCAAGTTCAAATTCATATGTAATATATATTCAAATAAAACAAAAAATAGACATCAACACACAATATATTTCTTTCCCAATATCTTATTATCCGTTCCCCCACAATTAAATTGAACAGTGTCTCATTATTCATCATTCAGCTCAAAACAAGAAAGAATAAAGATATAAAGAGATAAGGAATAACGGTACTTCCCTGGTTTTGAAAAATGATGATTGAATCCATTGAGTTCAATCGGTACAGCAATAGAGAATTTCTAAATAGTTCCATCTTGTAAATCCATGCTCTTTAGCTCCTAATTTTCTTCATAGTCACTCATCACATTCTTTAAAGCTCTAAATCAGTGTTCATGGCTCAAAGCTCCAATCTTATAATTCTTGCACCAAGAAGAGAAGAGACATCACAGTAGCAAGTAGAGAATAATAAGAATAAAAGAAAAAGACTCAAATATGTACAAAAGGACAAGACTCAATAAAAGAAACTCTTATTGTGGTTTGCCTCCTACCTAGGACTTTATTTATAGTTAGTTGGACTTTCGCATCTCATGCTTAAGGAGGCTCCAAAAGTGGGGATCCCCTAGTTCCAACTCCAAGGTCTTTGTCAAACTTCACTCTCTTTTGAAACACTTTAGCTTTTTTACCACTAGTTACTCTCAATAGCTGATCCAATGAGATTTCACTAGAGAGATCAATCTTGTGTCGTTTGTTACACTTTCTAGCACATAGTGTAATTTCCTCGTCTCCTACTCTCAGCACTATCTTTTGTCCTCTCACATCAATAAAAGCTCCAACTGTGGCCAAGAATGATCTGCCAAGGATAAGAGGCATGTGATCATCTTCTTTCATATCCATCACCATAAAGTCAGTAGGAAACTTATATCTACTAATCTGAACAATCACATCATCATACATACCTATAGGAGTCTTTGGAGTTTGATATGCCATCCTAAGAGTCATACCTGTGCTCTTCAACATACTCCTTAGCTTTAATCTCTCTATCAACTTAAAAGATACGAGGTTCACTGCAGCACCTACATCACATAAAGCATTCTCAATAAACTTACTAGCAATGGTGCATGGAGCCGTAATCTTTCCTGGACCATCTGATTTAGGGGGCATGTATTCCATTTTCACATCAACCTCTTTGTGTTATGGCTTGATCATTTGATTTATATGCTCCTATGCTATCTCATTTGTCTTCATGCTTCTGTTGGAATCTCTCATAATTTTTGATGATAACAAAAAGGAGTAAAAGTCTTTTTAACAAATAAATAAAGTATAGCAATCAAAACCAAAACCAAAACCAAAACCAAAATATTTCATGATTGAACTAATCATCAGAATTTTTTAGAAATTGTTCAGAAGTAGTTTAGAGTCATTTTCAGAAGGTATTTCAGATTCATTTTTCAGAAGAAGATCAGAAACTAAATCTGTTCCAGAACAGAAGACACAGAATGTTGCGAATTATTTATACCTTATCATCTGAAGGCCTGACTCCACAGAAATGAATATATTTGGGTATATATTCATTTTGTCCACTAAAGTTGGATAAAATATCCAAGGGGATTTATTTCATCAATTTTATTATAAGTTACGTCTATTTAATTTTCTTGAGGAAGAAGATCGTCAGATTTTTATGTTTCACGTGGTCAGCAAATTCCTAAAGATAAGGGATATATTTTACCAAGTTCATGTTGGTTCAAATTTTCGAAACGAAGATCTTTTAAAGCTTATCTTCAAGGATAAAGGATATCACTATTTTTATGGGATAGTTTGTTGAAGTATTTATCCAAATTGTTATGGATAAACATATCAAGATATATGAGACATTATCAGATGACAGCATCAACGAAATTTGGATAAAGCTAAGAAGATTATTCGGGATTGATCATACACGTAACAGACACTTCAAAGGAGGGAATTTGCCAAGTCAAATATTTTCAATTTGAGAAGAATTCGAATTGTTTTGAACGACTTCTTTGCTAGCCGTTGAGATAAAACAATATATAGAGGAAGCACAACAACAAGGAAGATATGATGAGAAGAACGAATCTTGCTCTAACTCTCTGTTGAAAGAAAAAGTCTTCGAGTGCATTTCTCTCAAAAGTCCTTGCGTTACAAAGTGTTCACAATATTTTTGTTCGAAAGATAGGATATTTATTGTATTTCCTTGATTGAGTATCATTCAATTTTTTTTGAGTGAGGTTGAGTGTTGCAAGTTATCTGTTAGACCAATTGTGTTATAGGATAACCGTGAGAATTGGGACAGAGTGTATTGTAGCCAAGAGGATTGGCAAGACAAGCTTGTAACTTTTGATTTTGGATATAGTGGAACAAACCGGTGTGGAATACCGGGTCCCCAACGTGGAGTTGGAAGAGAGGACTGACGCTCGAGGCGGAACCTCTATAAATCGATTTGCATTTTTCTCTACCCTACTCTTTTTATTTTCGTGCAATTTATATTGAAGTATTTGATAAACTGTCACGTTTCAGAACCTGTTTCAGAGAGTACTTCAGAGAGTTGTCTGTATTCCGCATAAAATTAAATTTGATCTGTTTTGAATTAAAATAGATATACAAGTGTGATTATCAGCTGTGATTAGTTTCTAAACAGCAAGTTTAATTAATTCTAAGTTTAATAAAGTAATCAAAAGGAAGTGAATTGAAAATTTCGAAAAGAATTTATTTTTGTGAAAAAGCAATTCACCCCCCCTCTTGCTTACATTATTGGGACCAACAATTGGTATCAGAGCTTGCCTCAATTATTATTGAGTGATCCAAGTATCATGGCTGAAACAAATATTGCAGTGAATAGAGCACCTTATTTTAATGGTTCTAATTATCCTTATTGGAAAATGCGCATGGAGACTTACATCAAGGCTAATGATTTTGACTCATGGCAGGTGATTTCAGTTGGAGACTATCAAGTGAACGTGACTGCTGAAGCACAATTAACTCAAGATCAGAAGAGAGCAATAGAGAAGAACAACAAGGCTAAGAACCTTCTTCTAACTACTATCTCACCATCTGAATTCTATTTAATTTCATCTTGCATTACTGCTAAGCAAGTATGGGATACACTTAGTGAGACCTATGAAGGAACGAGAACAATTAAAGATACTAAAATCAATGCTCTCTTGCAAAGATATGAATTGTTCAAATTCAAACCTGAAGAGAAAATTAAAGATGCTTTTGATAGATTTGTTTCTATAACTAACGAGCTAGCTTCTCTTGGAAAGAAGATAGAGGAAGCTGATCTTGTCAGGAAAATACTAAGGATCTTACCTATAGCTTGGGATGCAAAGAAAACGGCCATTGAAGAAGCAAATGATCTCAGCGCTTTAACCTTAAGTCAACTCAAGGAGAAACTGATGGCGTATCAATCTCACATAGATGCTACTGAAGAAGCAGAAGGAAGCAAGAAAGCCATTGCTTTTAAAGCAAAGGAAGTTCATGCGGATGCATCAGATTCAGAGACCAGTAGCAATGATAGTGATGACATCAACTTGTTGGCTAAAAGAATTGGCAAAATTCTGAGAAGAAAGCAAGGTAAGAAATTTACTAAAAAATTCGAAACTAAGAGATATGATGCAGGTAAATTCTTCAAGGACAAAGA
>JAMXBD010004808.1:0-41434 GCA_024138025.1 Combretum micranthum
AGAAGGTGATTTGGTTCTGAGAAAAATGCTGCCAAATTGTGCAAGATTCCAAGGAAAGTTCACACCAAATTATGAAGACCATATATAGTGAAGAAGGTCTGTCGGGAGGAGCATTAATCCTTTCCCAAATGAATGGACCCGATTTAAAGGATCCTGTGAACTCAGATGCTGTAAAGTTATATTATCTTTGATCAATAAAATTTGTCATTTCAAGTGATCAATTGGTTTTATTTTGATTAATATAAACAAAGTTGATATCCCGAAATTCTCTGGTCGAATCAAATCCTGAAATTCTCTGAAGTCGGATCAAACCCTGAAATTCTCTGAAGTCAAATCAAAGCCTGAAATTCTTTAAAGTCAAATCAAGGCCTAACCCACAAAATTCTTCCAAATAAATTTACAACCAAACACCATTTGAATCATCAAACAAAGAAGTTTGAGCATCTTATAATGCTGACTTGCATTTATACAGTATGGTCTATTGATTGTTCTTATTTGAAAGAAAATATTACTGCAAGGATAACTAATTTTGATAGAAAATTGAAGCATGCTTTTTGGATATGGAACCAAAATTATCATAAAAAAACTCCCAGTGGACTAAAAATTCACAAGTACCCCTCAGTCTAGTAACTCAACGATAGTCTAGTACTGACCAAACACAAAATCCATACTTTCAAGATGAAGACAAAATTCAGAAATCCATCCACTAAAGATGGTGATCAAGACAGAATTCAGAAATTCATCCACTCAAGATAGTGATCAAGACAAAATTCAGAAACTCATCTACTAAAGATGGGTGATCAAGACAGAATTCAGAAATCTATCTAAGATGGTGATCATGACAGAGTTCAGAAATTCATTCACTCAAGATAGTGATCAAGACAAAATTCAGAAATCTATCCAAGATGGTGATCAAGACAGAAGTCGAAAATCCATCCATTCCAGATGGTGACCAAGACCAAATGACCAAACCAAAGCCCATAGTCCGGCAAATGACCAAACCAAAGCCCATAGGTCCGGCAAATGACCAAACCAAAGCCCATAGGTCCGCAAATGACTAAATTAAAGCCCATAGGTCCGGCAAATGACCAAACCAAAGCCTATAGGTCCGGCAAATGACCAAACCAAAGCCCATAGGTTCGGCAATGACCAAACCAAAGCCCATAGGTCCGGCAAATGACCAAACTAAAGCCCATAGGTCCGGCAAATGACCAAACCAAAGCCCATAGGTCCGGCAAATGACCAAACCAAAGCCCATAGGTCCGTAAAATGACCAATTAAAGCCCATAGGTCCGGCAAATGACCAAATTAAAGCCCATAGATCCGGCAAATGACCAAATTAAAGCCTATAGGTCCGATAGTTGACCTAGCAAATCTCAAAAACTAGACCCGACAGATGGTCTATCAGTTTTTTAAAAAGACTAGGTCCGACAGTTGACCTAGCAAATCTCAAAATCTAGACCCGACAGATGGTCTATCAGTTTTCTAAGCTAGGTCCGACAGTTGACCTAGCAAATCTCAAAATATAGGCCCGACAGATGGCCTATCATTTTTTCAAAATATAGACCCGACAGATGGTCTATCAATTTTCTAAGTCTAGGTCCGACAGTTGACCTAGCAAATCTCAAAGTCTAAACTCGACAGATAGTTTAGCACAAGATAAAAATCTCCTTAAATAAAATTTGGAAGGAGAAGCTAAGCAAAAATTGGTTATCTTTTTGTCTTTGTGGAAAAGTTTTGTTCAAACTTTACCACAAAGAGGGACAGCTGTAGACACCCAATTTTTGACCAATTAATTAAGGCTAAATTTAATTAAACTTATTTTTCCAAAAGCCTTAAGTATTGATGAAGTTGACTAAGTGATCAAGGCACAGGCCAAATGGCCTGTTGGTTAAACACATTGACCCAAACACACACTCAAGCTCAAGGACATAGGTTCAAACCCTAGCAAAGGCAAATTTTTGCCTTTTTATCATTTTTGTCTTTTCATCTTTCTCAAAGTGACTTTTGCCTTACTTTGCATCAGTTTTTAACTGACAAAACAACATTAATTGTTTAAATTGATGAAGCAATTGCAAAGTGGTTATGGAATATTAAAGATTAGTGCACAATTCATGTACAAAAACAACTCAAAAGTCACAAAATTCATGCTAAAAAAAATTGGGAAAAAATTCAATTTGTAAAAGCATTCAATTGCACTTAAATGAGGAGTTACAAGAATTAAATAAAAAATTGAATGAATTATCTACCCAAATTAAATGATTTGATGAAGGATATGAGAAATCAATCATCAATTCATCAGTTTCAAACAAATTAATCACGAATTTTCGAATTAAATTCGTGAAAAATCAAGAGGCAAAAATCGATTCGTTTTTGAAACTAAACGAAACGTAAAATTGAGCTTGCAACCTATAAATAGGGGGTCCAAGGATCAAAAGGCACAAGTCAATTTCAAAGAAACACATACATAACAAGGCCAATTCGAAACTTTCGAATTTAGGATATAAAATTCGAATTTTTTCAAATTCGAAGTGATTGGATCGGATTTGATCAAAATTGAGTGTTTTAGGAATGTTAGAAACTTGATTTTGATGTTTTAGTATGCTTGGATTTGATCAAATTACTCAAATTAATCTCTGTAAATTTTTCTAAATTTTTTTTATTTGCGCTGCCGTACAACCACCGCCGGAGCCGCCCCTTGCCGCCGTTCTGGGCGCGAACCATCACCTTCAGAGGACGCGCAACCACCATAGGAGTCGGGCCGACAAGCTTCCAGCCGCCGAAGACCACCGGAGCCGCCGGAATCCGCCCCGAAAGATCGCGTAGTCGTCTTCTTCACCCGCCGGAGCTCCGAGATCTGACCCGAAGATCCGAATCCAACCGGTCGGTCATCGGTCAACGATCATCGGTCAACGGTCAAACAGATCAGACGGCCCAGATTCAATCAAGCAGATCAGATGGTCCAGATTTGATCAAGCGGATCAGTGGCCCAGATTCAATCATCCAGATCAGACGGTCCAGATTTGATCAAGCAGATCAGTGGCCTAGATTCAATCAAGCAGATCGGACGGTCCAGATTCGATCGAGCAGATCAGCGGCCCAGATTCGATCGAGCGGATCAGCGGCCCAGATTTCATCAAGCAGATCAGACGGTCCAGATTTGATCAAGCAGATCAGACGACCCAGATTTAACCATCTCGATCAACGCCCCAGATTTGGTCAATTCCATCAAACGGTCAGGATCAGTCAACGCGATCGACGCTCCAGATCTCGTCCGCTTCATCCAACGATTCAGGTCAATTCGCATTATTTTATTAATAGTTTATTATATAATTAATTTCAGGAAATAATAAAAAATAGCAAAAAATAGTAAAAAATTCATAAAAATTCAAAAAAATTCAAAAAAATACAGAAAAATCCAGAAAAATCAAAATAATTATTTTTTATATAAATTTATTTTTTTGATATTTTTGATATTTTTTTAATATTTTTAATATGTATTTATACATAAATTGCTTTTAGAAATGCATATTTAATGCATGAAAAATAATTTTAATATATTGTAAATATTCTGAATATATTATGAATTTATGTAATGATTTTTTAAAAAAAAATAAAAATAAAAAATAAAAAAATAATAATAATAAATCAACAAAATAAATAAAGATCATAAAATTGGATTTTTCAAAACCAAAATTTAAAAAAAAAATAAAATAATAAAAAATGATTTTTGAACTTAGAAAAATATGTTTTCATGAAATGAAAATCAATTGATTAGATCATAGGACCATCAAAAATGATTTTCATAAAAATTCAAAATTTAATGAACTTAAAGTGATAAAAATTCAAAAATATAAAATTGACCAACAAATTAAAATTTTTTTTAAAAAGAACTATGTTTTGTCTGATCTCGATTAGCGAGTATGTAGGCACCTATGGGGCGACATTAAAAAATAAAAAAAATGTTTTTGTTTTTTTTAATTTTGTGAATAAATATTTTTGTAAAATTAAGATATTTTATTGATATTCATGTTCTAAATATAATAATAAAAAAATGAAAATGAATTATTTGACTTGTAAATATTTCTATTATAATGTTTCATTTGAGTTTTTTGAGCATATAAAGGATAGGTTATAAATTTAAAATTCCAAAAGTGGTAACCAATTTGGTTTTAATAGGTTAGCCCCCGAATCCATGATATCTGGTTTTTAAAAGTTGATTTTTCAAATCAAATTTTCGCAGACTAGTAGCTAAGTTAGGATCAACCAACCCATTGATCCTAGCTTTTATTTTTTCTCGATTTATATCGGGTGGCGACTCTAAATCATTTTCAAAAATTAAAATTTCTCTTAACCCCTAGTCGAGGATTCATGTTAAATGGGTTCGGGTTTAATGTGAATCGGGTTAGGAGAAATGAACTAGATAGTGGGAAAATCCAGGCTCGACAGTATGTAACATGTGTTTGTTGCATAGCATATGCATAAAAATTAATAAACTTGTTTGAACTTATGGTGCAATGAGAGAATATCTCACTAAGCTCATTATAAGCTTATATCCCGCAGATTGTTGTTGAACAGGTATGCTTGAGACTCCATTTAAGGGATGAGACATTAAGGAAATCACCACTGGACTTTTGAGCCGTCATGGAAGAATCGTGAGCATAGATTAAAGTTTTATATTTGAAAATTTCTTGATGATTAATATATACCATAATATTATTTTAGAGATTATTAGAAGATATGAATCTATGTTGAACCGTTGGAGGACACTAATGGGGGTATGTCCCTAAGAGTTGTAATTGACTTTATTTATGTTTAATGATAAGTATTTCACTTGCCTTGTTACTTAATTGTTATCAATATAAATTGCGCTACTTCGATATGTCTCCTTTTTGTTGTGATGTACGCCTTGTGCATAATATGGAAGCCTTTGCGTGACTAAGGTAGTCATTTCAAGGCTTTAATATTATGTATGGTGGACAACTATAGTTAGGGTACCCCTTGAGGCATGACATTGGTACTCTCACTTAAGAAGATTGCTACTTGTAACCTTCATTTGGTAGTGAGACATGACAATTATGACAAACATTCTGGTAACTCACTTCCCTACTTACAATCTTACTTACAATCTTACTTTCCAATTCTAAGCTCAATTCTTCCACATTGTGATCTATTTATACTTTAGTCTGTATTCTTCTTTTTCTTTTGAAAGTATTAACTCCATCGTACATCTATAATTTATTAACATGACAAAACAATAACACATACCTACAATACATTTTGAATAACTCATCATAATAAAGACTATGATAGAACCTTTGGTGCATTTCGAATAATAAAATAGGTGGTTTACACCTTTGAGTATAGCAAACAATAATATTTTTAAGAAGAGGATAAGGTGATGTACTCATTTGAAACAACATATCTCAATATCCCACACACTTAGATGATCCTATCGCCTACACATAATGCTTAAATCAACAGACAATGGCTAGCATAAGACCAATGGAACCTACTACATCATAATTTCATTTTTATACTATCAATTTCTAATCGCGACAACCTTCTTATTTCTTTCATTTCCTAATGTTTTTTATTATGCAACTACGATTGTTATTCAAATAATTATTTAATGAAATACAAAACTATTCAAGATGATGAAACTAATAAATTACCCAATCCTCTTGAATATCCACTTATGAATTACTATATTTTAGACATATAATTGCTTAAGTGCCAACTATATCTTTTTATCATATTCTTTCCTTTAAGGAGCAACAAGAATTATACTTACTAAAGTTTACTTCTTGGTCTCATTAGATTAAAACCCATTTGACATTGTCCTTATAAGTGTTTGTCCAAACTCCTTTTAGATTTATGTGTAAAGCCCGAGATTTTTCGTATAAATATAAATAAAAATAGCTAGAAATATAAAATAGAAAATAGATGGCTAATTTTGAACCCAACTAAGACTCTAGATTGAAACTATAAGTAGTATTGGTCCAGTCTATGGTTTCGAACCTTTAAATAAAACTTTTAAATAGATAAAATATAATTTACGATAGTAGGTATAAAAACTGAAAAGTAAAAGCCTTAAACTTAAGACTCTATGTATACCATAATATTCAGAATATTTAATATCGATAATATGCAAACTTTCATCTACAAATATTATCGAATAAGTATTTATCATACGTGCCATTTGGAACCACAAAATTGACCTTTTGCATAAGTTCACATTTTTGCCCACTCCTTACACAATTGTTGGTTATAAATTCATCATCTTCTCGTTATTTTTGTATTTCTATATGTCCTATCTTTCTTACGTTTTTTTCTTATTTTCATCTATACGTTCTTCATTTCTTCTAAAAATTTTAAAGCTCCTCTATACACAAATAACAGATGAAAATTTTCAAAATAAACAATATATTTGTACCCAATTATCTTGATAAGGTATCCTAAAACTAAGATTGTAAACCCTCATTTTCTTAAGTCTGAGTTCGATTTCAGGAAAGATTTAAAACTAGAAACTGAAATCTTAAAGGAATATCTTTGGACCAATCAAAACTAGGAATCCTAAGTCCGGTGATATCAAGAAGGAAACCTCGAAGGAATAAAAACGAGTTAACTCCAAAGTAAGACTCTAAATCAAAAAGTCAATTGGAAACCCTAAGTCAACAAAATATCTAAAAAACCCTAATAATTTAGATTCGGCAATCCCAGGTTCTCAAAACAAGGAGTTGAAATATGAGTAGGAAGTGTAGATTAGCTCGTCTTAATATTAGAATGCTAAACAATATCCGATTAGTGAATTTCCAACCTATTTCGAGCTTGATCGGATACAAGTCTCAAAAAGCATGTCACGAGACTTGGGATATTAAAAATATGATAGTAGTACTGTTAGATTTGTAATTTCGTAATATTTCTAAATATTTTGGTTATATAATTTTTTGGGTTATAAAAGTTATAGTTATAGCATTTTTATCGTATTTTCATTACTACCGGTAAATTAAGTGTCTAATCAACTTTTGTTTTCTTTTACACTATTCATCAAGTACAACCACCTATACCTTATTCTTACATCCTTATAACCTATTCCTACAATTTTACATCATTTCCTTATAAATTTACTATTCCAATATATTTTGTACACAAACTACTCATTAAGTTTGAAAATTATTACACAAAACAAATCAAAACACTCTCCTCTCCCTCTCTCTCTTGGAGCTGGCATGAAACACACACCACACCCCCCCCCAAAAAACAAATAGGCCACATTTTTTTCGTTTTCCTTTTGTTAAATAATCACAAAAAACCCTAATTCATTTTCCTATAAAATCTCTTTTTCACATTTCACTTTTTCACTTTCTCTCATTTTCTCACAAAATCAACTTTGGAAGTTTCTTTTTCTCTCCATCTTGCCGTGACCCCTTGCCCCCCACACACACATACAATTTTTTTTTTACTTCAAGTTTCCTTCACCAAAACACTAAATAGGTAATAGATCTTAACCCTACCACTTTAGAAACATGTAATGACAAGTTTATACATGTGTGGATCCACCAAAATCCCTATGAGCTTTATGCTAGGGATGTGGAAAACACTAGAACATGATATTCTTATCATCACAATGTAGATCTTGTTATTAGAGTTGAAGTATTATCATTTTGCTATATCATTTGCTATCTATTATTTTTATGGAAACTTTGAGCTTATATTTTCATTTCTATTCTCATCTACATATTTTCATGATGCATTTACATTCATGACATGAGTAGTATAGTAGATCTACTTGTTTAGAGTAGTTAAAATAACTTAACTATTTGTTTTACATGCACAAAAGATTTGCTACATGTTTTTCTTAAGGAATGAGTTGATCAAAACTCAAGATCCATTTATGTTTCTATCAAAAAGTTATTTTTAAAATTCGGATCTTGAAGAAAACCCATTTAGAAAACATATTTTCTAACTTCAAAATGAAGGTTTTGCATGTAAAATGAAGAACTTAGGTAATGAGTATCATAAAGTAGTAATTTTTATAAGTTGTTCATGGTTTTACTAAGAGAAAATCTCAAAAATAAGAAAATGATTTCAAAATTCAAGTTAGATCTATGATTCAACTCCAACAAAAATGTTGAAATTCGTATCTAGGATGAAATGCCAAGAAAATACTTGTTTTCCAACCCTAAAACAAGAGTTTTATTAAAGAAATGAAAGCTTTAGGAAGTAGGTTTGATTTGGACTTAGTTTTAGAAAAATTAAATGAGTTTTTCACAAGAGACAATCTCAAAAACAATTTTCCAAATTCGGATCTAAAAATGATCCTTTTTTAAACACATATTTCCATATGTGAAAATGAGTATTTTAATGGAAAAATAGAAGTCTTAGGGGATAGATATAATAAAGACTTGATTTTTATAAGAACAAAATAGGTTTTATCAAAGTAGAAACTTAAAACAAAGGAAAGTTTTCCCAACTAATATCAAACAATAATTTTATTTCCAAAAATTATGGAAAATTCATCTAAAGGCAAAACCCACACTTCAACATCTTTTTTTCAACCTTTAAATGAAGAAATTTGTTGAGATAATAAAGGCATTGGATACATAGGTCACTAAGGCTTTATCATAGTAACAATATGTATGATTTTTAAAGATATAAAGCTAGTTTTCTCAAACAAGCATTCATAACATTATTTCAAAGTAAAAGTTTTTCCAAGAATTCTTTTCAACCAAAAATTTTTAAGGAAATACACATAAATAGGTCATATCATATCATGCATGATAACAACATGCGGACATTACATGTACATATGATTTACTTGATAGAAATAATGCAAATTTCACAAAACAATTTCGGAATCACAACTTTTAGTTACTGATCAAATTGGATCCGAACTTTCTGAAACCTAAACTTTTTTGAAATTTAATAATAACATCATAAGTAGATAGATCTTTTGAAGTATATAGAAATCAATAACTTATTTGCAAAATTCCGAGTTAAAACGACCAAGTTATGGTCGTTTTAAGTTAGAATTTCCAATTACTAGAGAAATTACGAATTCAACGAGTTTTATTTGAAAAGTTTGGAGTTAGTTATTGTACGAAATACTCATAAGGGTATTTCTTTCATTTAGGTAATTTTGGATTCGAGAGAAAATTCTTATTTCTAGATCGCTACCATTAAAGATTGGAGACCATGGCCGAGTGAGTTCACTATCTTTAAATTTTATGTTTGTGCTTGTGCTTGTAATATTAGTGGCATTAGAATTATGGCAAGATAAAATTGATTGTATGAATATGATTTCTATATGGATGAATTGACGATAAGAATATTGAAATGAGCTTGTTGTAATTATTTGTATAACTTAGTATAGAATTTATATCCAAAATCTCTATAATCACCCATAAATTGTTAAATGAATATGCCGCGATCTTGTAATCAAATGGACCATGCATACCATATGTGAGTCACATTGCATAGGTTATTATACCTTTGTGGGAAGAAGGCATAATAGCTGGGCAACGAGGGGCCTATAAACTCGAATGTTGGTGTAATGGTCGGAAATCAAATGTTGGCGTGTGGGCCGAAATTGAAAATGTGTGTGGGTAGGCACCTGTATCAACCACAATCAAAAGTGAGAAAAATTGAAATCGTTGGTCCTATAGGCCTGAAACACCAAACCCCGAATGGAGGGCGTAAATCCATTCAACATAAGACTTTCGGTTGGTCTTATGTATTGTATGCTCACGTGTTTGTGCATTCATATGGTTGTTAATAACTTTTTTGTTATATATACTGTTAACCATAATTATGGAAGTGGAACTCACTAAGCTAGCATAGCTTACACCCCCACAGTTTCTTTCTAATGCGATTCCCGTACTTATGGCTGTGTTCTCGGATTTGGCCAAATCAGGTAATGAGAGACTAGGAGTTATCTCCCCAAAAGTTCACAATTGGTTTGTATAGTTTTCAGCAGTGAACCTAGAAGGATCAATGGTTACAAAAAAAAAAAAAAAAAAGGATAATACGTAATCTTATGTAGTAGGGGAATGCCCTTTAATGCTTTGTAATTGATCCTGAGATATCTGTGGTTTATATTTTTATGCTTATCCTATCAAATTGAGCTATCTGTCCCTAATTGTTTATGTATTCTATTGCCATGAGGGAACGCCATGCATACTAACACAAGACTTCTAAATGACTGTGATGGTGATTCTTTAGTTTTGATTAGCATGTGGTGGACTGTTACGTCTAGGGTACCCTTTGGGGCGTGACAAAGATAATTAACTAACTAAATATTATTATATAATAAATATTACAATTTTTAGTGCAAATTGCACATTATTTACGGTTGGATTTGCCTAGATTTATGCACAGTCGATTTCTTCCTTCGCTTGTCTATAAATTGTCCGAAGCCAATCAAATTCAACCAAGATTACAAACTTTATTAATACAGCAAACTCATCTCCAAATACAATGGTATTCGGTGGAGAAGTTGGACTCCATGAGATGCATCTTTTCAGCATCTATATCTGCATCTACTACTCTCATTAATGAACTAAAGAAAGAGACATTAAAGCACACAAAACAACCCTCAAATACACTTCAAATTCGTGCTCCTTTTCTTCCCTAAAACTCACACAAACCACACTCCAACAATAGCAAAAGCAAACATCAAACTAAGCTTGGAAATAAGAGTTTAGGGTAAGGATGAATTCATTTTTAGCCAGAACAATGTTTCTTACCGTCTTAGGTCCGAGACAAGTCTTAGAGCGGAGTTTAGAACATCCAAATTTAGATTAAAAAAAAAGGGTAAGTTGCATGAAAACCTTAGTTACAACCTAGCATGCAACAAACGAGGATTACACTACATGATGATAGGTTATATGATGATATGTATGTATATAACATATAGAAACACTCTAGGAATGCTTATAAGTGGATTTGATATGCATATGTAGTGAGAAAAATAAGTACGAATGAATGAAAATTGGAGAAGAAGATGAACAGTGTCAACATTGCCCCTATGCTGGCAGTGTATACGCTCAACGCCGGCTGTAAACCCCAGTTTTTCCAGTAACCAAGATGACTCGAGAACCGGAAACCAAAACCCTAAACCGGAATAGCTTAAGATGGGAGTGAGACCTAGGAACCCTGAATCCGGCTTTTCCTCAGTTTCCAATTAAGAAACTTTTTAAAGAAAAATTAATCTTGAATATAGTTCTTGAATATATTGCAAACAAAGAAAAGATCATATTTTGAGAAAATTTCAATTTCGGGCTTTCCCGAGACCCGTTACAAAAAAGTGTGCCCCGAAACTTGAATTTTGAAAAATTACTTGTGAATACTCATTTGAATCGAAATTAAATAAGGATTTCAAAAATATGAATTTCAAAATTTTTCAGTTTATGAAAAATACAGTTATAGCCTTTTTATTCGTATTTTCTTACTACCGGTAATTAAGTTGTCTTGATTACTATTCACAAGTACAACCTACTACACTCACAACCCATACCCTACTCTTACATCCTTACAAACACTCAATTACATTTACTTTTACTAGAATTATTTGTTTCTAAATAATTATTACTATTTATGACTTTTAATACACAAAACTATCAAAATAAATTAAATAAAAAAACAAACCCTCTCTCACATATGCAATGGCCGGCGTGATCCTCCCAATTTGAGCTCCAATTGTGCAAATTTTTTTTATTATTTTTATCTCATTTAACCTAATTTCACTTCATATATAAACCACTTTTTCTCTCTCTCTCTCTTTATTCTTCTCAATTCAAATTTTACTAAGGTAGAAAACACTCTCTTTTTCTCTCCCTCCCCCACTCCTTTGCCGTGAGCCTCATGGCTCATTTCACACACACACACACAACTTTTCTTTTTATTTTTTTTTCATTTGTCTTCTATTTTAACCTTAAGTAAAAGGACTTTGCTTCTTTTACCTTTAGATCCTTGTAATGGCAAGGATATTCTTGTGTATTTTCATTTAAAGATCTCCATGAGCTCTTGCTAGGACAAAGAAAATACTAATAGAAGAATACCAAATCATCACAAGAGTAGATCTAGCATTTAAACAAGCTTTATGTCATGAGCTTCCATGATCATCGATCTAAAAGTTGTTTTGAACAAAAGACCTTTCATAAAAAATTTAGTTTTATGTATTCAAAACCTATTCAAGCATTTAATATAGTAGATCTATCATTTTACCATCCATATTCATGTAGGCATTTAAGATCTCATCTCCATTTTGAGTTTTTGTGCATTAATAGTCATCAAGACTTTGTCTTGAGTATATAAGCTTCTAGTATATAGATCTCTGGGTATGAGGCAAGGAAACCAAAAAGGAAAACTCTTTTCAAGAAATGAAATAGGGTAAATTCGGATGACAAGGAAAACCTAGCTTAAATACCCTTTTATCAACTTCAAAACATGTATTTTACAAGAAAAATGAAGCCTATAGGTGATAAGATGATGTTTGATGATAATTTTCATGAGTTTAATGAGTTTTTACCAAGAAAATATTTAAAACAAGAGATAAAGTCAAAAAGAAATTTTGGGTTGAAAGTTCTTGTAGGGAAAATTCGTAATCTTAATAGGTGGTTAGAAAACACTAGTTTTCCAACCTCAAAAATGGTATTTTCTTAAATAAATAAAGTCCTTAGGGTATAGATAAAGTAAATACCTAAAGTTCTAAGTAAAAAAGCATTTTTCTTAAGAAATCAACTTAAGAATGAGTTTTGCAAAATTCGGATTTTTGGATCAACCCTATTATAAGACTCACTTATATGTTTACAAATAAAGATTTAATTGAAGAAATAAAGGCCTTAGGATATAGTTAATGTAAGGGTAAATTTTTCCTTAGAATAAATAGAATTTTCCTAAGGAAAATCCTTAGAACAAGTAAAAGTGACCAAGTGTACCAAATCTACTAGTTAACAAATGGCATGAAAGGGTTTCCTAAGATAAAGGTTATTTAAATTCTTTTAATCTAAAAATTTATAAGAACTTAGGCATATAAGAATTCATATCATGACATGCATGATAGGGAAATTCATTACCATGGCATTTATTTTCATTTTACACTTTGGAACCTCAAGAGCATTCATGAAAATCACATTTTTGGAATCAACATAACCACTAGTCAGAACTGATCCTTCATTTTCGAGACTTAAATATTTTCAAAACTTGATTTAAACATAAGATTTAGAAAGCTCTTTCGAAATAGATAGAAATCGATATAAAATTTGCGAAATTCCGAGTTAAAACAGCCAAGTTATGACCATTTTAAATCGGGACTTCGGAAATGACGCGAATTTTTTATTTCACTAAGTTGTCTTAGAGTTTTGATATTCTTAGATGGTAAAATACTTATTAGGGTGTTTCTTTTGTGTTTAGACGAATCCGAGGATGTCGAGTCTTTACCCCCGGATTATTACTACTAAGAGACCGGCGAACCAATGGCGGAGTGAGTTTTCTTTTCCCAATTCGTTTATTGTATGTGATTGATAATTTAGTGCACTAGAGTGTAGGTCAAGAGAAATGAATATGTAGGATGGGGAATAATGGGAAATTGTATGTTGATGATGATATGAGAACTAAAAATAAGAATATCGAAACCGGGTGATAATTTCTGGTTGTGTAGTTGGTTATGATGTATTGTTTGAGAAATTGTTTGATCGCCTAAATAAAATGACTTAATCAACTATTCGGACTAATGCCAAATTCAGACATATGCATATCATATTGGGAAGGAGCATTAGCATTGGTTGGTTAATCGTGATCCAGAAACGAAATAATTGTTGGTTACTTGTGAACCATAAATGGCATAAAGTTAGTACCACAGTATTCGTTAATCTGCTAACCCGGGATGGAGGGCGCAAGTCCATCCACATATGATTTCCGGCTAGTCATATGTATGTTGTTCTCATGTGTTTGGTGCATTCACTTGTTTGTATAATCACTTGTTTGAACTGTTGTGACATGAATATTGTTGTGGAAGATTTCACTCACTAAGCTAGTTAGCTTACATCCCTACAGTTTCTTCCTTTTGCAGCTACCAAATATATGCTTAGACAGTGTCACCCGACCGCACAGGTGCAAGAGCTAGGAGTGTCACGCCCCAACGGATACCCTAAACGTGACAGTCCGCCACACTCAACATTAAAGTTTAAGTATGACTACCTTAGCCATTCCCAAAAGCTTTTGTATTAAGTGTAAGGCGTACTTTCACAACTTTAGAGGACCATATATGGAATTATGAAGCTTAAGAAGGTATAAACAACACATTAAGAAAAGAGGATTCATAATAAACATTCACTTATAACAATGGTTTTACAAACTTAGGGACATTTCCCAAGATCACTACTCTATTACAAGACATTTGTACATTATCTCTAATTCTAAAACTTCATCTTAGAATTCTTTTTATCTAAAGAAATTACCTGCCCACAGGGTCCTCGTGGCCTTAACCATAAGTAAGGAAACTGCAAAAGATATCTATTGGGGTATAAGATAATAGGCTTAGTAAGAACTATTTCCATAAATAACTTCTTGTAACAAGATTTCAAACAAGTTGATTAAACAATCAAATGTAATGCAACATATACGTGAGCAAACAAGCATATAGTTTTTCGGGAACTATATGTTGAATGGATTTGCGCCCTCCATTCGGGGTTTGGTGATACTTAACCTCAAAATAAGTAGTTTTAATTAAAAAGTTTATGCTCACGAGCACTCATCGCCAAGCATTCCGAATCTACTTGATTTGACCTTGCTTTCGGATCATCCGCCAAGTATTTCCCTTAAGCCGCCAAGCAATCGCTTCCGGATCTTCCGCCAAGTGCTGCTTTCGACATGAGCTTACTATCCTTCTCACCCAAGGATAATAACCCAAAATGCAATGTGACTCACTTCGTGGTATGCATGAATTCATTTATTTATAAAGTCATAGCATAATTATTTTTGAATTTAAGGCAATCAAAGAATTTCATACCAATCAAATGTTATACTAAAACAAACATTTAAAACAATTCCGGCTCCGACATTCTTAAAATTTTTTCAAAGAATTATTTTACATACACATCGGTTTATCTTTTCCTAATTCTAATGCAACTAATTTACAAGCACAACAAGTATAGCATTTAATAAAAATAAACTCACAATGCCATGTCGACTATTCCTCTAGGTGGATGAGTCGTGCGCACACTCCACTTAATCGTAATACTCTTCGGGATAAAGGAATCCTTCCTCAGGGTCACCTAGCCAAAGAAAATACCCACAATGAGTATTTCTTGATGATTTTCTTGAATTTTGACAAAACAATGTCAAAAGAACGTTAAAGTTCGTATAAAAGAATGTTCCAACTTAAAATGGCCATAACTTGGTCATTTTAACTCGGAATCGCGCATATAATATACCGATTTCTACTTACTTGAAAAGATTTACCCATTTCCAAAATTATTTTCGTCAAACAAAGCCATATAGGCTCCAAAACAGTGGCGACAAAATTCACCACGGATTTTTCCAACACAAAACAATTTTGGTTCCAGAAATCAAAATTTGTTTGATAAATACTTAGTTATCTATATAGTTGAAAAATTCTCTTTTTATGACTATATAACTCATATTTAAGCATGCTCAAGTGTTTTGTTGTCCAATTGTTTTTCTTGAGTAAAATAATGTCGGTTTGAAGTTTTTAGAAAAATATAGTTTTCAAAAATTGTTTTTGTAAATTTCTTGGAATGAATACCTTGTTTCCTTTGTTTTTTTTTAAAAAAAAAAAGTTTTATGTTGGTTTCATTATTTTTCCCAAGTAAAATTAAATTTTTCTATTTTCTAAGTTTTCTATATTAATACTATTTTGGAGTTTTTAGAAAATACACTATTCTTTTTATTTTTTCTTGTATAAATTCCTTTGTCTATTTGTTTGCAAAAATCTTTACTTGAAAATTTCTCATTCTTTTCTCATGCCTTATGTTGTCATAGAAATCATCCATACATAAAAGTTTATTTCCTTGATAAAACAAAGTGGAACAATATGTGACTTAAGAACTTTTTATAGTAAAGTAGTTTCTAAAATTTTAGTGGTTTCTTCTTGTACCTTGAAAAGAAATAATTTTATTTTTGTTTTCAAACCATAGATTTTCTTCTTTACCTAAACTTATTTTTAAGTGTCAAAAATCTCTTTTTGTCAATTTATTTTTAGAACTTGAAACTTTGGACAACAATTTAAATGAACATGAACTATGAGAAAATAATAGCAAGTAAAATAACATAAGTAATTAAGTTAAGTATTAGAGTCTTAGCTTTTTCAAGGCTCCCGGGACTAAGAAGTAGACTAGTCCCAAAATAAAATAAAATAAAGAAAGAAAGAAAAACTTGTTTTGACTTGATGAGGACAAGTCTAAGGCTAGAGACTAGTCTTAATTTAACAAGAAATAAATAAATAAATTGCAATGGAATAAATAAATAAATTGCTTTGCATGAGATAAATTGCAAGTGAGCTTATATGCTCTAAAGAATATGTACATATATAGAATAATACTTAGATATATTAACAATGATATGAACAAAAATAATAACATAAACATAAATAGATTTCATGAATAAGAACAATACATGAACATAATGTAGCTTCTATGACTTGTAGTCTTTGGAAACTCACACTATGGTCATGTAAAGTTACATGACATGAAGAAGAAGAAATAAAAGAAGGTAGTTACCTAAAGAAGGTTTTGATAGTAGTAATGTTGGTTAGGGTTGTTTTGTTGTAGGTAGAAGTTATTTGGGGTATTTTGAGAGAGTTTTGGGATGGTATTTTGAGGAGTTTTTGAGAGGAGAAATTGAAAGAGTTTTGTAAGAAATTTGTGGGTAGTGAATGTGTGAAAGAAGTGAAAGAGGAGGGGGGTATTTATAGGAAAATGTGGAGTGATTTTTGTGTGTTAAAATAAAAGAAAATTAAAACAAATTGATGAGAGAGGGAGCATGGGGGGCGCCGGCCATAGTAGAAGAGGGGGGAAGAGATTTTATTTTTTTGATTTTTGTTAAATAAAAGATGTAATATGTAAGGTAGATGTGAAATAAAGTTATGAGAAAGGTAAAAATTAAAGATTATAGGTTATGGAGTGTGTAAGAATAAGTGTAAGAAAAAATAGAGATAAAAGAATAGTGTAGAATAGTAATGAATAGTGTAATGTAAGATAGATATGACTAATAAAGTACCGGTAATAAGAAAATACGCGTATAATTTGATATTTGTTATTTTTAGCTACCGAAAAATTACGAAATTGATATTTTTGAAAACTTTTATTTTTACGAGTCCGACGGTGCATTCGGAATATTTTTACTATTCCAAGCTCCTTGACACGTTTTTGGAGGACTGTGTCCGATCGGGTTCGAAAGAAACCCGAAATCCGCAAAACTGATGTTTTTATATAACCCATAGCTATTTCGAACTATTCTAGCTAATTATTCCAACTTCGTTTTCCAGGGCCAAAGAAAACGGCAATGCCGGACTTAATTGGTTACGGTAAACTAGGGTTTTGTTGACCTTTAGGGTTCCGATTGACTTTCGATTTAGGGTTTTATGCTAAACCGATCCCAAAAATTTGGGGGTTTACAAGGAGTTTCCCCTAGAAGTTGGAATTTCTGTTTAGACTTCCTTAGGAAACTTTTAAGACTTTGGATGACTGTATAAGGCCACTAAATATTCTTTTGCGGGGGAATGCCCCTTAGTAAATGTAATATTTATTTATGCATCATGAGTTATATCCTACTGCTAATGAATGCCAAGTTAAGCTTTTATCTCCATTCGGACTTGTATTCTATTGTCGTAAAGGTACGCCTTACATCTATACGAGACCCTCGAAGGACTAAGGTGGTAATTTGAGAGTCTTGCATGACATGTGGCGGACTGTTACATTTAGAGTATCCTATGGGGCGTGACACCGGCGACGTATATGGGTAGCCGACGGTGTTGAGACGGCTTACACTAGAACAAAAGCTACGTAAAATTTATTTTACATAAAATGAATGAACTCCAGCTAACTGGAGTTATATGTCGACAGCGTATAATCTTGCATATGAGGTAAAGCTGGCAACCTACAAGCCAGCATACCCTGATAACAAAATAACAAGAAACCTAAGAACGCCGACATCTAGGTACCAACGCCGGCGGCATTGATGCCGGCATACACCATTTTGCCCTGCATGAAGTCTATATTATACGAACAGAATATAATATATATATATATAAATAAACAATGATAAACATATCTTTATATATACATATATGCCAAAACAGATTTTTACTTAGTAAATAAATAAATACAAATACTTAAAATAATAATATGTTTAATATTTGAGAACTATTAACCATAGAGCTATAAAGAAATATTAGTGTTATTAGCAATTATAATTGTAAAATATTTGTCTTATACTAACAAAGGTGCAAGAATGGAAATCTAGATAAGCTAAATTTAAGAATAATTTGATATCTAGGAATGACAAAATGATTATATGAAATAGATCTAGAAAAACACGATGACCCTAAACAATAATAAATGGATATAAGTTACTATAATGGGTCAAATAGAGAATAATATAGAAGTAGTGTAAGCCCCAAAAAATTTCAGTAAACAATTCCAAAATAATCATCGAAAATAAACTCTAAAAATGACATCAAATTAAAACTAAATTTCAACTAGTCCTAATTCACGAAAGAATCTGGAAATTTCTTAATCTTGAGAAAATGATAATCCTTAAAAATAAAATGAGAACTCAACAGTCTTCAAATTCAAAACCACTATATACGACAAATTCCATACTTAACTCTGAATTGTAAAGTCGGGTAATATAGAAACAAAAGATAAATTATTAAAAAGTAAATAACGATAAACTTTCAAAAATAAAATTCAATTCAAGAATTCCGAAAAAGTTAAGAGATATTAAATACTTACAAAAATAAAATTTAAAATAATTATCTCAAACTAAATATGTTGTATAAATATAAAATGTTAGTTTCGAAATTGGTAGAGATCTAAACTGAAAAATCACCCGAGGACCCTGAGTGGAATACAATAGATTAAGTCCGGCAATCTCGCCCCTTAACCCTAGAGGCCAAGGTGTAGTTTAAGTGTGTAGAATAGCTCGTAGTAATATAAGATCGCTTAAAAATATTAGATTGGTAAATTTTTAATCTATTTCGAACCCATTTGAATACAGACTTTGAAAAGCGTGTCCTAGGGCTCGAGATATAAAAAATATACCATTAATACCGTTAGACACGTATTTTCATAAGGATTTCTAAAATATCAATTTTATAATTTTTTGATAACTAGAAATATCTAATTTTGGCAATTATATTCGTATTTCATTACTACTGGTAATTAACTGGTCTTTTGATACTATTCACTACTATTCATTACACAATTTTATTATTCTTATAAACCCTTATATTTTTAGATAAATATTTTATATATTATAGAAAATTCTGTTTTTCTAAAATTTAATTAGTTTCTGGTTTTTACTGGATCAGTTTCTATTTAAGACCCGATACTAAAAGTAAAATAAATTAATTTAATAATTGTAAAATATTTGAAAAATATTTTTATTTTCATAAAATAATTTTTTAGAATTTTTCGAGTTATAAAAATATCATTTACAGCTCATATTCGCGTATTTTGATCATACGGATAACATATTTGTTGAAATACTAAAATAATTCAAATAATTATTTAATTTTATTTATGAAAAATATGCCATTCATTTAAAGATATTTTTCTTAATTTTATTTTATATATTTTCTTAATAAAAAGTACTTTTTCAACCCATACTTCAAGTACACTTCAATTGTCACTTCTACACATTAATCAAGTTTTCTTTCACTTATTTTACACTCCATTTCCCCACAAATGGCAGTTGACCATACTCCTAATAATAGCCTCTTTTCTTTTATTTTAATGATTTATTTAATGAATTAAAGTCTCTTTTAGTTAGCACATTAAGTAACATAAGTTATACTTTCAAAAATTTAAGTTACAAACTAACTAAACCTTCTCTCTCTCTCTCTCTTGAATTCATGTGGAGTGTAAATCCCGGTTTTCCTAGCAATCAAGTAAACTTCGGAAATCGGAAAACAAAACCCTAAACTGGATTAGTTCAAGCTTTGTGAGAGAAATCTAGAAACCCTAGATCCGGTTTTCCTTCGGTTTCATATCAAAAGAACTTTTATAAAATAATTTGATATGGAATATTGTTTTAAAGTGTATTTCAAACCATAAAAAGTTTTGATTTCTAAAAATTTTCTATTCAGAGCCTTCTCGAGCTTCATTACGGAAAAGCGAGCCCTGGAACTAGAAACTCAGAAAAATATTCTGAAATACTCTTTAGAACCAAAATTTTGTAAGGATTTCAAAAATATAAGTTTTATAATTTTTCGGGTTATAAAAATTATAGTTATAGCCTTTTTCCCGTATTTTCTTTACTACCGGTAAAGTAAATGTCTTATCTACTATTTATTACTATTAACAAGTACAACCTATTACACACACAACCCATACCCTAGTCTTACATCCTTACAAACACTCATTATATTTTCTTTTCCAAGAAATTTTTGTCTCTTAAATAAATTATTACATTTGACACTTTTATTTCATAAATTGCAAATTTAACAAATTCAAACCTCTCCCTCTCCCTTCCTCTCACTTAGCCGGCGCGTCCCTCCCCCCCAATTTGTCTTCAATTTGCTTATTTTATTTCCTTTTATTAATTAAAACAAACCCTAATTCTCTTAATATAAATAGTCTTTTAATTTTCTCTCTCTTCCATTCTCATTTTATTTGTTCAAAACTCTCTCTTTTTTTCTTGTTGTTGCCGTGACACTCTCCATCACCACACACACACAATAAGCTTTTTTCTTCTTCATTTCTCCACTTAATCCAACCTTAGGTGATAATTCTTAAGCCTCTCTACCATTTAATCTTGTAATGGAAAGATTATTCATGTGTATTTTCATCTTAAATCCTCATGAGTATTTGCTAGGGATAAGAAAATGCTAATACATGAATATCAAGCCATCACAAGAGTAGATATTGAGTTTCATGTGCTTTTGTTAAGATAATGTCATGTTTATGCATATGAAAGTAGAGATCTTGCATAAAATATATGTTCATACTTTTAAACTCCTTCTCATGCATTATAAGTAGTAGATTTAGCACTTAGACACTCATATTATACTTGACATTCATGTTCACATAAACGTTTTGTATCTTCATGCATTAATGCTCATAAAGACTTTATCTTGTATATATAAATGTTGTAGTTAGTAGATCTTTATGTAGATAAGACAAAGAACTTAAAAAGGAAAAGTTTTTATTAGAAATGATTAAAAGAAAATTCGTATGACTTCAAAACTATATTTTGAAAACCCTTGTATCAACTTCAAAACTCATATTTTAGGTGAAAAATGAAGGGTATAGGTAATATGTATCATTAAGTAGTGATTTTCATAAGTTGAAATGATTTTTGATGAGATTAATGTGTAAAACAAAGAATAGAAACAAGATAGAAAATTTTGAGTTACTAGTCAACTTGTGAAATTAGTAACTTTAGATGATGCCCATGAAAACACCTATTGTCACGCCCCGAAGGGTATACTAAATGTGGTAGTCCGCCGTACACAATATTAAAGCCTAAGAATAACTACCTTAGTCACGCGAAGGCTTCCATACTATGTGCAAGGCGTCTAACACATGGAGGAGACACATCAGAGTGATACATTTTATGTTGATACAACTTGAGTAATAATGTAAAGGAAATTCAATTCACTATACTTCAAATACAAATCATTATACTTCAATTTCAATTCATGAAAAGATTTCACTATATAAAACTATTACAAAACAATTCACAAAACCTAGCTAATACCTTCAAGCATTCTTATTTCCTGCAGGAATCCTAAAGTCATATTCGGCTCCAACCATCTCGGTCCCCACTTAGCATTCTTGAGATAACCTATTCATTCAAACATCTATTGGGGTATAAGCTACACTAGCTTAGTGAGAATTCCCTTAATTTCATACCATAACAAGCAAGTTATAAATCATTCATATGCTATGCATGAACAAACACATGACTAGACAATTATGTATGGGTATCCGGAACCCATACACAGAATGGATTTACACCCTCCGTATCTTGGGTTAGGGATGGTATTGAAAGTCTACACGACCGCTGCTAGTCCCCAAGCCCTTCGGCTCATAGCACTCGACTCGGCTAGGCTCACACATGGAATGGATCCCCAGTGCGCCTTAGTTCCCTATGAATGAGCTCTGATACCGGGTCTCATTATCCAAATGAGTCCTCGGACCATATTAATCGACCTGTGCAGGAGTAGCATGCTACCAAATGCAATATGTCCGATGCGATGCATGACCAATTTAATTTTTGCTTAGGTCAAAACATTCATACATTCTCTAGAGTGACCAACCAATATCATACACATAACAGAAATAATATGAATAGTGCAGTTATCCAATCGAATCGTGGTTTCGATATGCTTTCGTATTCTTTAGCATACTATAAGCCCCGGAAAATTTCAACAAATAATTTCAAGATGAACTTCGAAAATAAACCCTAAAAATCACTCCAAATTAAAACCGAATTTCAACTAGTCTTAAATCACGAACGAATTCGAAGAATTTCCGAATCTTGGGAAAAATAAGAATTCTCAAAAACAAAGTAAGAACTCGATATATTATAATTCCAAAACCACTATGTACGACAAATTTTCTATTTAACTATAACTGATCAATTCGGGTAAAATAGAGCCCTAAAATAAATTGTTAAGAAGTGAATACTGATTAACCATAGGGAATAAACTTCAATCCAAAGAATTCCAAGAACGAGGTGAGATATTAAATAATTATAAAAAAAAATCAACCTTAAGGTAAATCTCACCAATCTGATACGTCGTAAAGGTATAAAATATCAGTTTCCAAATTTGCAAAGGTATGAACCGGAAAGTCAACCAGAAACTTAGGTCCCTGAATCTCCCAAGAAACTCCATAGTTTAGATCCAGCAATTCCATGTTCCTAAACCAAGGAGTCGGAATAAGAGGAAAAAGGTGTAATTGGTTCGTATTAAGCCTAGGATGCTACAAAGGATGAGGTCAATGAGTTTTCGACCTATTCCAATTCGGTTAGGTGCTGACTTCGAAAAGCAGGCCCTGGGATTCGGAATATTAAAAATATGTTATTAAGGCTGTTAGACTCATATTTCTATAAGGATATCTAAATTATTAGTTTTAACAAATTTTCAAATAGCTAGAATTACCTGGTTTTGTGTTGATTCCTCTCAAAAGAGGATTTTGATGATAACAAAAAGAGTTAAGTATTTCTCATATACTTTGTTTAAGTGTGCAGATATGAATGTTAGCAATATAGAATCATATCATAAAGTTTATCAGAAGGATAAATATTTTATGTTTAAGCAAGATTATACATCAGAAAGTAACTCAGAGACTTGGACATAGAGAGAATATCTTTTCAGAAGGTTACTCAGAAGGTATATATATATATGTCCTGCAGTAATGAGTTTAATACTCAGAAGGAAACTTAGTAGATACATGAACTACACAAAATCAAATGTTTTCAAACACGATTTAATTTTTGAAGACCTAGCTCCAAATGTTGAGTATAAATTGAGTGTTATACTCAATGTGTTCCACAAAGTTAGATTAAATCCACAGGGTTTGTTTTAGAATTCTTAAATTGATTTAAGGAACACGAAAATACTTTTAAAGAAAATACAAGTTCAATTCGAAAAGTTCTAACTAATTTTATTTTTTTTAAAAGTAATAATTATTTTAAGGAGAAAGTTAGTTTGAAGAATTTATAAGGACAGAAATTTGTGGATTGTGTCAAAATCATTACACGTGAAGATTGAAGATAAGCATGAACAGTGGATAACGTGCAGTGAATCAACACGATCAAGATTAAGTCCGATTTTTCAGTTTTTGGATAAACATATCAGTTGCAAGATGTTTATATTATCATCAGAAGCTGGATTATGAAGATAAATTCAAATATTCAAATTCAAATTGAGTCAATCAAAGATAACTGGAAGCAGATTTTTCGGAAATGACTGAGCTGATTCAACGCGCAAAAAATCTGGAAGAGGTGATCCAATTGAGCTTCTAACCGTTGCAATATTTTAAAAGAAGGAGGACGAAGCAAAAAAAAGGACAATTTTTTAGATCAACTCAGAGATAACACGAGAAAATCAGAAAGTCCAAGCATTCGAAATCTATCAATTTTATTTTTTTACTGTTCATTGAGCGAAAAATTGAGGAAACTCAAATTTTTATTCCTCTTGATTTGTTTTACTCTTTGTGAGATGAGAGTTACAAGTAGACTTAGTTGATTGATTGTGTGTGAGAATCAAGCTAAGTGAATTGTAGCCAAAAATTGGCAAATACTCTTGTAACTTCATTGACTTGATTGGATAGTGGAACACACCGGTGAGGAGTACTGAGACCCTGGCTTGGAGCTGGAAGAGAGGATTGACGCACAAGGCGGAACCTCTATACATCGATTTGCAATCTCTTCTCCTTATCTCTTTTTATTTTGAGTATTGATTGTTTATGTTTTGTTTGCTCAGAAGATTAATCAGAAAGTTCATTATATATATAGTTATTTACTCAGAAGGCTAATCAGAGAGTAAATTGTTAACATTTTTCTTACTCAGAGAGTTAGGCAGAAGGTTTACAAGTTTGAAAGAGTTGTCATAATTTTGATCCGAATTTTTCATAAAGCTTTAATTTGTTTAGATTATTGTGTCAAGTAAGTTTTAAATCCATTATAACCAAGTAGTGTGGAATTTGTTTAAATTTTGAAAAATAAGTTTGATAACCAATTCACCCCCCACCCCCAACCCCCCCCCCCCCCCCTCTTGGTTATCTTTTTGGGACCAACATTTTGCAAATTGCTTGTATTTCATTACTATCGGTAATTAGTGAGTCTTCCAGTACGATTTAATATTATTAGTTACCTAATGTATTATTATTATTATTATTATTATTATTATTATATTATTATTATTATTACTACTACTATTTTTGTAACGTATACCCTGGTCCTCCTAAATGGTCGGGTAAACTTTGGAAATCGGAGAGTGAAACCTTATATCGGCCTGGTTCAAACTTAGTGAGAGGAGCTTAGAAACCCTAGATCCGGCTTTCCTTCAGTTTCATAATAAAAGAAGTTTTATAAAGTAAATGAATATGAATTATCATTCTAAAGTATATTTTAGACCTTTCAAAGTTTTAAATTCGGGAATTTCTCAATTTTGGGCCTTCCCGAGCTCAATTACGGAAAGCGTGCCTCGGACCACGAACTCAGAAAAATGTTCCGGAATATTCATTAGAATCGAAATTTTATAAGGATTTCAAAAATATAAATTTTATAATTTTCCGAGCTATAAAAATTACAGTTATAGGCTTTTTCCCGTATTTTCTTTACTACCGGTAAGTAGATGTCTTGTCTACTATTTATTACTATTCATAAGTACAACCTACCACACACACACCCATACCCTAGTCTTACATCCTTACAAACACTCAATTATATTTTCATTTCCAAGAAATTTTTGTTTCTTACAAATTATTACATTTAACACTTTTATTACACAAATTCCAATTTTTCAAACAAATTCAACTCTCCCTCTCTCTCCTCCTCATGTTGGCCGGTGCATCCCCCTCCTCATTTCCCTCTATTTTGTTTTATTTTACTCCTTTTTATACAAATAAACCAAAAACACTTAATATATAAACTCATTTCTACTCTCTCTCCTCATTTTTACTCATTCTAAATTTTTTTCAAAAGCAAAATCCTCTCTTCTTCTTCCTCATCTTGCCGTGACTCTACCCCCACCCACACACACATTCACAAGTTCATTTCCTCTTCATTTCATCTCCAAAACTCCTTTTAGGTGATGATTTCTAGTCTTTCTACTGCATAATCTTGCAATGGCAAGAGTATTCTTGTATGTTTTCACCTTAAAATCCCAATGAGCAAATGCTAGGGATAAGAAAACATGAATGCATGAATCTCAAGCCATTACAAGAGTAGATCTTGTGTTTAACAAGCTTTTGTTGAAGTATTATTATGTTCATGCATATAAAAGTAGAGATCTTGCATGAAAAGTATATGTTCATGTCTTAAACCTCATCTTCATGCCCTATAAGTTGTAGATCTAGTGTTTAGACACTCATGTTTTCCTTGACATTCATGTTCATATGCATATTTTGTGTTTTCATGCATTAATGTTCATAAAAGCTTGGCTTTGTATATACAACATGTTAGTTGGTAGATCTTTATGAATATAAGGCAAAGAACTTGAAAAGAAAAGATTTTTGTAGAGAAGTTCAAGGGAAAATTCGTATGATTCTTGAGACCTATTTTGAAAACCCTTGAAACCACTTTGAAACTCCTATTTTACATAAAAAGTGAAGGGTATATGTAATAGGTATATCTAAGGAATGATTTTTACAAGTTGAAATGAATTTAAGCATGAGTAATGTGTAAAACAACTAGTGGAATTAAGATGAAAAATTTTGAGTTAGTGATCAATTTGTCAAATTCGTAATTTGAGATAATGCATATGTAATCACCGAGTATTTAAGCTTAAATGGCATGTTTTATGTGTTAAATAAAGTCCTTAGGCAATAGATATAGTAAAGCTTTAAATTTTGATGCATTGAACAAGTTTTCTCAAAAGAATTATGCAAGAAATAAATTTTTCAAAATTCGGATTTTTGTGAAAAGCATATTTAAAAACATACTTGCAAGGTGGAGAATGTGAATTTTTATGTAGAAATGAAGGTCTTGGGTAGTATAGATGATGAAGACTCATTTTTATTTAGATAGCAATGAATTTCTAAGAATAGAATCTCAAAACACTAGGAGGAGCAAAATTTGGAAAAAATGGATTTTTAAGAAGTAACTATTGTGGAGTCTTGTGCTAAATAGGAATCCTTAAAAGTTTCATTATCAAAAATCATCAAGATCATGCATATTTTGAACTCATTACATGACATTCATATTAGGAATTCATTCATATTTTATCTACCCATGAATGAGTAAAGAGAAACATTTTGATTGAGTGCGAAACAATTTTTCGGAAATGACAAAGTTACGGACCTGATCTGAGTCCTCTGTTCCATGACCTAAAAGTTTTTGAAATTTGAAAATAATATTATAATTAGATAGATCTTTCGAAGTAGATAGAAATCGATATATAATTTGCGAGATTCCGAGTTAAAATGACCAAGTTATGGCCGTTTTAAGTTGGAATCCCCACTTAGGATGAGAATTACGAATTTGATAGTTCGTATAGGATCGTTTAGATTAGTTTGAGTTGAAATACTTATTAGAGTATTTCTTCTTTTTTAGGAGATCCTGAGATCGACGATTCCCTACCACCGGATTATTATTACTAGAAGACCGATGATCCAATGGCCGGGTGAGTTTTCTCCTTGTTTTGTTACCTTGATTGTGCTTGTAGTTAGTTGCATTAGAATTATAGGAACAAGATAAAAATCGATATGAATGGGGATGGGAGATGTGATGAACTGTGATGAATGTATGCCAAAGAATACTAAAGCATATCGAAACCACGATTTGATTGATAACTGCACCGTTCATATTATTTCTGTTATGTGTGTGATATTGGTTGGTCACTCTAAAGAATGTATAATATTTTGACCTAAGCAAAAATAAATTGATCATGCATCGCATCGGACATATTGCATTTGGTAGCATGCTACTCCTACGCAGGTTGATCTGTATGGTCTGTGGATGACTCGTTTGGATAACGAACCCGATGCCAGAGCTCATTCAGGGGTACTAAGGTGCATGTGGATGCATTCTTGGATGAGCCTAGCCGAGTCGAGTGCTATGAACCGAGGGCTTGGGGACTAGCAGCAGTCGTGTAGACTTCAATACCATCCCTAACCCAAGATACGGAGGGCGTAAATCCGTTATGTGTGTGGGTTCCGGATACCCATACATAATTGCTTGCTCACATGTTTGTTCATGCATAGCATATGATTGATTAATAACTTGTTTGTTATGGTACGGAATTAAGGGAATTCTCACTAAGCTAGTGTAGCTTTTACCCCAATAGTTGTTTAAATGAACAGGTTATTTCAAGAATGCAAAGTGGGGACCGAATTGGTTGGAGCTGGGAATGAATTTGGGATTTCGGCAAGGAATACGAATGTTTGAAGTTATCTGCTAGTTTTATGATTGGTCTTGTAATAGTTTATGTAGGGAAGTCTGTGGATGAATGTAATTAGAGTTGAATTATTTGTATTTTAAAGTGTAATGATTTGTATCTGAAGTATAGTAAATTTATATTTCCTTTATATTGTTACTCAAGCTATATCAACATAAAATGTATTACTCCAATGAGTCTCCTTCATGTGTTAGACGCCTTGTACATAGTATGGAAGCCTTCGGGTGACTGAGGTGGTCATTCTTAGGCTTTAATATTGTGTACGACGGATTGCCACATTTAGGGTACCCTTCGGGGCGTGACACTACATACATCATAGTCTCATCATCTATCCATCCCCATTCATATCGATTTTTATCTTGTTCCTATGATTTTAATGCAACTAGCTACAAGCACAAGCAAGGTAACAAAATAAGAGGAAAACTTACTTGGCCATTGGATCACCGGTCTCTTAGTAAAAGTAATCCGGTGGTAAGGAATCGTTGATTTCGGGGTCACCTAAAAAGGAGGAAATACCATAATAAGTATTTCATCACTTAACTAATCCAAACTATCAAATTCGTAATTCTCGTCCTAAGCGGGAATTCCAACTTAAAACGGCCATAACTTGGTCGTTTTAACTCGGAATTTAGCAAATTATATATCGATTTCTATTTACTTCGAGAGATCTATGTAATTCTAATATTATATTTAAGTTTTGAAAACTTGGAAGCTTCAAAAAGATCCAATCAGTTCTGATCAGTAGCGAAATTCAATTCTAAAAAGTAGTTTTGTGAATGTTTGTAATGTTTCTACTATCCATGTCACGCCCCGAAGGGTACCCTAAATGTGGCAGTCCTCCGTACACAATATTAAAGCCTAAGAATGACCACCTCAGTCACGCGAAGGCTTCTATACTATGTACAAGGCGTCTAACACATGGAGGAGATACATTGGAGTGATACATTTTATGTCGATATAATTTGAGTAACAATGTAAAGGAATTTCAATTTACTATACTCCAAATACAAAGCATTATGCTTCAATTACATTCATCAAAAGGTTTCACTACATAAAACTATTACAAGGCAAATCATAAAACCTAGCTAATAACTTCAAGCATTCTTATTCTTTGTCGGAATCCCGAAGTCATTCTCGACTCCAACCATCTTGGTCCCCACTTAACATTCTTAAGATAACCTGTTCATTTAAACATCTATTGGGGTATAAGCTACACTAGCTTAGTGAGTAAGAACTTTCAGGATTATATTTATAACACATCATACAATCAAGTGATTAGTCAGATAAGTGATATGCATCAAACACGTGAATTCAACAAACATATGACCAGCCGAAAATCATATGTGGATGGACTTGCGCCCTCCATCTCGGGTTAGCAGATTAACGAATCTTGCGGTATGAACCAAGACCATTTCAGCTTACGAACAACTTTGAACTATAAATTCGTTTAAGGACAACGATTAACCAACAAATGCTAATGCTCCATCCCTATCGTGATATGAATGAGTTCAATTTCATCTTCAATTCTGAATAATCAATTATATCAATTCTTTTAAGTGATCAATCAATAATTGCAGATAGTCAATTCTAATTCATCTATACAAGCAATAGTTAATCACCCGACTTCGATATTCTTATATTCCATTTCTCGCATCAATAACAAGCATACATAGTCCCCATTCATCCCCATCATGCATATCCATTTTATCTTTACCAATATCTAGTGCGACTATTATTACAATCACATACAATAAATGAAATCGGAAGTAATACTCACTCGGCCATTGGATCACTAGTCTCTTAGTACAAGTAATCCAGTGGTAAGGAATTGAAGATATCGAGGTCACCTAAAAAGGAAGAAATACCCTAATAAGTATTTCATCGCTTAACTAGTTCAAGCTATCTCATACAAACTATCAAATTCGTAATTCTCATCCTAAGCGGGAATTCCAACTTAAAATAGCTATAACTTGGTCGTTTTAACTCGGAATTTAGAAAATTATATATCGATTTCTATCTACTTCAAAAGATCTATCTAACTCTAATATTATATTTAAGTTTTGAAAACTTTGAAGCTTTGAAAAGATCGGATCGGATCAAATCAAAACAGTAGCAAATTCCAACTCTGAAAAATAGTTTTGTAAATGTTTGTAATATTCCTATTATATAGATCAACTATACATGCAATGTTGATGATTTCCTATCATGAATGGCATGTTATGAGCTTGATGTATGCATGCTTTTGACAATATTTTCTAAAAGGAATTTTAGAAACTTTTTATTTATAAGACTCCATGGCTATTTACTTTTAAGAAAACTAGTTTCCTAGCTTTGATCATTTCCATTTGTTTTGGATTCATTTCCTTAAGGAAATATAATTATCCTTGTTAAAATTGAGTCTTCATTATATCTATTACTTATGACCTTCATTTCTATATAAAAATTTCCATTTACACTTTGTAAACATGTTTTCAAGTAGGGTTGATTCCAAAATCCGAATTTTGCAAAAATTGTTTTTGTGGTGATTCCTTTAAGTAAAAAACATTTGGTACTTTGAAAATTAAAGCTCAACCATGCCTAGCCACTAAGGACTTCATTTCTTTGATAAAACTTCTAATTTGAGTTTGAAAAATATGGGTTTTCATGCCATTACTCTATTATTACAAACTTTTTAAAATGACAACAACTCAATTTTTTCCTACTTTATTTCTATAATGCACCATGCATATATGTATTACCTACAAGATATTGTTATGAAGGTTATGAGATGATCTACCTATATGTATACATATGGTACCAATAATTCTTTCTGAAAACCTTTACTTTGCAAAACTTTGAATTTTACTAGACTTAAGAAAAATAGTTGTTTTTCTTGTAAAATCATATTTGCTTTTATCAAAATTCAACCTTGATGACCTATATAACCATCACCTTCATTATTTCAATAAAAACCTTCATTTTGGGGTTAGAAAATAGGTGTTTAAATAGGTGGTTTGCTTAAGTACGAATTTTACAAAATTTTAAAGAATGAAAACATTGTTTAACTATTCTTGGAAACCATTTGTTATTCTAGGGTTATATTTGATAATGTCACGCCCCAAAGGGTACCCTAAACGTGGCAGTCCGCCACATATAATATCAAGGCTTAAGAATGGCTACCTTAGTCATGCGAAAGCCTTAGTATTATATGTAAGGCGTCTAACACGGTAAGGAGACGCTTTTGGGAAGCATAGTTTAAGCAAGTAAAGATAGACATACAAGGATCCAGAAATAAAGAATATCATATCATTAATAACCAAGGTCTATTACATAATTTCTTAGGGGTATACCCCCGCTAATTCCAAGGATCGAGATAAACTTCATAACATCCAAAATACTACATTAAAGATTTCAAAGGAATTCTAATCTAAGTCTTCGAGTAGATTTCCTCCAAAAGCTTCAATATATAAAACTTACACGGATACGGGGAGACCTCGGGCACAAAAATAGGTGTTCTTGAGAATACAAATATCTATAGGGGTGTAAGCTTATGGGCTTAGTGAGTAAATCCCAAAATTCATACTCGAAGAAAATTATCAATCAAGTTATTATTCAAAATATGAAATACAACAACCACGTGAGCATACAAGACATATGACTTTCCGGGAATCATATGTTGAATGAATTACGCCCTTCATTTGGGGTTGGGTATTCAGGCCAATTACAGCCACAACCTTTAAAAAAAAACTTTTTATAGATCTTACCGGCTCCTATACGCCCTAAAAAACTTGTAGTTATTACAGGCTCCTACTAGCACCAATTTAAGTAGTTCTTACTGGCTCCTACTCGCCACTACATGATATACCGGTTATGTCTACCACCATATTATACACTTGTCCCACCAATTGTATAGTAGTGAATGCAATGTGACTCAACATATGAAGTGCATGAATAATTTCTTTAATTAAAGTAGTAGTTACATTTAATTTCTTTCAAGTGATCAACCAATTTCAAACACTTCAAGATATTAATGCACATACAACTTTATTATAAAAAATGAGTTTCGATATATTAGTATTCTTTCAACACATTATCATATACTTCCTTTGATTTTGCCTAAATTCTAGTGCAACTAATTTTACAAGGACAATCGAGAGTATGAGAAAATTTACGGGAAGTAACTCACTCGGCCATGATGACACCTTTCTTGAATTAGATGGGTCGTTCGGAAATTCACTTAATCGTAGTAATCCTCGGGATACGAACAATCTTTCTCGTGATTATCTAATCAAGAAGAATACCCAAAAATGAGTATTTCATGAAATTCTATCCTTGAAGATTCTAATCTTTTCTTAAAATCATGGTAAAATCGTATAAGGGAAATGCCAACTTAAAATAGCCATAACTTGCTCATTTTAACTCGGAATTTCGCGTATAATATATCGTTTTCTACCTAATCAAAAAGATCTACGCATTTCTAAGCTTATTTCCATAAAACTAAGTCATTTGGGTTTCGAAAAGGTAGCGACCAGATTTGCCACGAATTTTGCAAACACTTGTTTTCCTTCTTGTAAACAAAGCTTTTGAAAAGATAAATATTTCAATTATTTTGTAAACTTTTGAACGGTATATATATATTATATAATATGTAATGACTCATAAAAATGTATGAAATAAATGAAGTTGTCTCAACTTATAAAAATTAAGGTTTTAAAAGATTTTGAACTTGAGATTCTATCGAATATTTATTTTACTTTTGAAAGATCTTGAGTTATTGAGATGAATATTCTTTTTCTAAATTTAATCTTGTAATTACTTTAATTTCCTAAAGTGTGATTTTATTTTCAAAACTTGGATTCAAAAAGTAATAAATAACAATTTTTGTTTCTTGTAATGATTCCACAAGAATATTTCTTGATGAAAAGATAAATTTTCATAAAACCTTTTGTTTATGTAAGAAAAATCATTTACAAGCATGTTCATGGGTTTTTAGGAAATCTATTTCTATTCTTATTTAATAAGAACCTTTAGTTTTAGAAAGACACTTCATCCTCTATTTTGTTGAGAAAAACATTATGTTCATGCATGCATATGAATCATAATATAGAAATATAAAGGAACATAAAACTTGAAAGCTTAAGTAAATAATAAAGTAAATCAAGTATTGGGACCTTAGCTTCATCAAGGTACCCCGGGACTAAGAAAAGACTAGTCCCGAAAAAGGAAAAGAAAAGAATTGTTTTGACTTGATGAGGACAAGTCTAAGACTAGAATGACTAGTCTTAAAATCAACTTGAAATTAAATAAATTGCAATGAAGTAAATAAATTGCATGAAAGATAAATAAATTGTAAGACAATGAGCTTATATGCTCTAAATAATATATATAGATATATATTAGATAGTAAAGAACATAAAAGAAACATAAATGAGAGGAATTATGTTTATGAACAAAAACAAAGCATGAACCTAATGTTGCTTTCTTAACCTTCATGGTTTTAGAAAACACACACTAAGCTCATACTAAGTAGATGAACATGAAGAATTCTTGAGAAATTTCTTACCTAAAGGAAGCTAAACTAAGGAGACTTCTTGAAAGAATTCTTGAGAGAATTGGAGAGAAATTTTTGTAGAGTAACTTTAGAGAAGAGAGTGTAGGTGTGGAAGAAGTGAAGGTATGAAAGGGTATTTATAGGAAAATGTGAGAGATAATTTGTGTTAATTAAATTAATAAAAAATAAAATAAATTGAGGGAAATTGGGAGGGGGCCGGCGCTAATTCCATGCATGGGGAGAGGGAAAAAATTTGTCTTTTGATTAATTAAAAGTAAGAAATGAAAGATGTGAAGTTGTATTGGAAATGAAAAAGTATAAGAAATAGGTGTATAGGTTGTAAGAGTAGGTTGTAAGAAAAAGTAGAGATAGATGAATAGTGTAGAATAGTAGAAAATAGTGTAATGTAAAAGTAGACATGACAATTAAGTACCGGTAGTAAGAAAATACGCGTATAAAAGCGATATCTGATATTTCTAGCTACCGAAAAATTAAGAAATTGATATTTTTGGAAATCTCATATTTTTACGAGTCTAACGGTATATTCGGAATATTTTTCCTATTCCGGGCTTCCGGACACGTCTTTCAAGAATCATGTCCGATCGGGTTCAAAGGACACTTGAAATTCTTCAATATGATATTTTTATAAAACCTATAGCTATTACGAACTATTACATCTAATTTTCCCCACTTCGTTTTCTAGGGCTTGAGAAAACGGCAATGCCGGAGTTAAGCGGTTCGCTAAACTAGGGTTTGGTTGACTCTGGGAAATCCGGTTGACTTCCGATTAGGGTTTAAACTATAATTCGGATCCAAAAATTTCGGGGATTTACAGATAAACTTCTCTTATCCTTGTCAAAACTTGGTCTTTACTACATATATTCCCTAGGATTTCCATTTTCCTATAAAAATTATCACTTTGGCATTCGGAAATAGCTGTTTAAATAGTGGCTATTTTCAAATCCGAATTTTGAGAAATTCATTTGAGATTGTTTTCTTTGTAAAACTCATTTAGTCTTTCAAAAACCATTTCTTAATCAAACCTACCCCTTAAGGCTTTCATTTCTTTAATAAAAGTCTTGTTTTGAAGTTGAAAAATGGGTTTTCAAAATTGGTCTTTGTTGAGATCGGAATTTTCAAAATTTATTTTTGGACATACCTTTTGATAAAATCTATCAAAATTTATGAAAATCCATTCCTTACATATCATATCTTAAGAGCCTTTCATATCTTAAATAAAAACTTCATTTTTGAGTTAGAAAACATGTTTTTAAAATATGCCTTGGCCTAAATCCGAAAATGAGATTTTTATTTTGAAAATCACCTTTGATTCTTGTAAAAAGAAGTCTTGATGATATACATATATTAAGCTTTCATTATCTCAAGTAAAAATTTCATTTTGACATTTGGAAAATGGTTTTTAAATAGGGATCTTGCTTAAATACGAATTTCACCATTTTTGTTTGAGTTTAAACCCAAGATCTACACTTAATATGAACATAAATATAAAAGAAATTCATGGTAGTAAACTATAAACTCATAGATCTAAACTTTGCTCATCAAAATCATTCATTCATGTTATCTATTCCCTAAACCCTTCATTTTAAATGAAAAATACACATTTTGAAGTTGAAAAATAACTTTTCTAAATATGGTTCCTTTCTCATCCGAATTTTCAAAAATGATTTTTGTTGAAAATAAAATAGATCTTGAGCTTTTTAGAACTTTCCTACTATCATCATACTACTACAAGTTATCTAAGAGCATAAAACAAAAGTCTAACGCATGTATGAACTTAAAACACTAGATCTAGTTTACTACACTAGTTATAAATGCATGAACATTAAGATAGTTATGTAAATGATGAATATATGCATAAATCATTAGCAATAAAAAAAATAATAACTCAAATAACAAGATCTAAGGCATAAATGAAAATCAAAGCCACAAAAAGTTAGATCTACAAAATATAACTATTTTTAGCAAGAAAATAATAATGATACAAGATAATAATCATAGAAAAGAGGAGTGTTTCATTTTGGCATCATCATCCTTAGCTTTTAAGCTTATGGAATGTCATTTGATGCATGAAACCCTCACTATACTTTACCTATATCACCTATGGAAGCTTTGGACAAGAGTTTTATCCAAGAATCTTGAAGAAATATGTGTGGGAGCTTATAGAAGAAATAAGGGCAGCTTGTGTTCTTACAAGAACAAGAACAAAATGAAGAAAGAAAGAGACGAAAAAGAGAGAGAAAAAGATAGGGAATGATAAAGAGTAAAAGGTGTAAATGAAAGAGAGAGAGAGAAGGAGTGTATTAAATGAAAGAAAAGAAAAAAAAATAAAACAAGGGCACCAATTGCAAGGGGCTGCAAGTGAATTTGAGAGGAGAGAGAGAGAGAGAGAGAGAGAATTTGTTTGAATTTTGACTTGAAATTGAAATGTGTAATTAATGTGTATGTGTTGCTTTTTTAAGAAGGATTAGAATATATTTATTTTAGTCAAATTGGGAGTAAATTAAAGGACAAGGGCAGCAAAAAGAAGTGAAAAATCTGCCATGAAGTGTGGGATAAAGTTTAGAAAGATTGAAGTGAAAAGAAGTGACATGTGAAAGATGTACTTGAAGCATGGGTTGGAAAAAGTACTTTTTATTAAGAAAAATAAAAAAATATATTAGGAAAAATATTTTTAAATGAGTGGCAGAATTTTCATAAATAAAATTAAATAATTATTTGAATTATTTTAGTATTTTAACAAATATGTTACCAGTATGATAAAAATATACAAATATGATCTATAAATGATATTTTTATAAATCGAAAAATTATAAAAAAATTATTTTATGAAAATAAAAATATTTAAAAAATATTTTTCAATTATTAAATTAATTTATTTTATTTTTAGTATCGGGTCTTAAACAGAATTGATCCGTATAAGCCCGAAACGAACTAAATTTTAGAAAAACAAAATTTTCTATAATATATAAAATATTTATCTAAAAATATAAGGGTTTATAAGAATAATAAAATCGTGTAATGAAATAGAAGTGAATAGTGAAAAGACTAATTAATTACCGGTAGTAATGAAATACGAATATAATCACAAAATTAAATTATTTAGTTATCGAAAAATTATAAACTAATATTTTATAAATCCTTATGAAAATACAACTCTAACGGTACTAATGGTATATTTTTGATATCTGATGCAGCTCGGACACGCTTTTCGAAGTCTGTATCCGAACGGGTTCGAAATAGGTCAAAAATTTACCAATCTGATATTTTTAAGCGAATCGTATTACTACGAGCTATTCTATATACTTAAACTACACCTCGGCCTCTAGGGTTAAGGGCGCTAGATTGCAGGACTTAAACTACGGTGTTCCACTTAGGTTTTTCGGGTGATTTTTTAGTTTAGATCTTTGCCAATTTGGAAACTGAGATTTTATATTTATATAACATATTTAATTTGAGAAATTTATTTTAAATTTGATTTTTGTAAGTATTTAATATCTCTCGACGTTTTCGGAATTGTTTGAATTGAGTTTTATTTCCGAAGGTAAATCATTATTTACTTTTTAATAATTTGTTTTTGGGCTTTTATTACCCGATTTTATAGTCGGAGTCACGTATGGAATTTGTTGTACGTAGTGGTTTTGGATTTGAAGACTATTGAGTTTTATTTTATTTTTAAGAAATCTCATTTTCTCAAGATTAAGAAATTTCTAGATTTATTCGTGATTTAGGACTAGTCAAAATTTGGTTTTAATTTGGAGTGATTTTTAAGATTTATTTTTTAAGTTCATCTTGGAATTATTTACTGAAATTTTCTGGGGCTTACAATCCAAAGCAAATATACATGCAATATGACAAGTTACTACCATAAATGATATGTCACTAGATATATATATATATATATATATATATACATGTTCTTGATGATATTGAATAAAAGAAATTTTTCGAAAACTTTTTCTTTGTAAGACTTTATGAAAAATTAACTCAGAAAAGCTAATCTTGTATTCTTGACAATCCCTACTTGTTTTTAGAAAAATTCCTTGATAAAATCTATTTATTCTTGTTAAAATTTAGCCTTCATTATGTATATTCCCTAAGGCCTTTATTTTTCAATAAAATTCTCATTTTACACTTTGTCAACATGTTTTTAAAATTGGTTCATCTCAAAATCCGAATTTTATAAAAATTGTTTTTGAGGTGATTCCTTTAAGTAAAAATCATTTGATACTTAGAAAATTAAGGCTCAACCATGCCTAACCACTAAGGACTTCATTTCTTTAATAAACTTCTAATTGAGTTTGAAAAATATGGGTTTTCATGCCATTACTTTATTATTACGAATTTTTAAAATGACAACAACTCAAATTTTCCTATTTTTTTCTACTCCTTGTTCTACATGTTTTTCTTAGCAAATCTCTTCTTAATTTATAAAAATCATTACTTGATGATACCTATGACCTAAACTCCTGATTTTTCATATAAAACAAAGTTTTGGAGTTGATAAATGGGTTTTTAAGACATGGTTTTAAAATCATCCGAATTTACAAAATTTGGATAGAACTCAAATTTCATACTTTGTAATCTCTTCCTATTTTTGAGAATCTCTACTAGTAGATCTACCATTTACTTATCAAAAACATCTCACATTCTTACTATTCCATAAGCCTTGCATTTTCTAACAAAGCTTTCATTTTTGTGTTGAAAAATGGGTTTTCAAAATTGGTCTTGGTTGAGATCCGAATTTACCAAATTTTTTTTGGAAATATCTTTTGATAAAATCCATCTAAACTTATGAAAAATCATCCTTCACATATCCTATCTTAAGAGCCTTCCATTTCTTAAATAAAAACTTCATTTTTGAGTTAGAAAAATGTTTTTAAACTAGGCCTTGGCCTAAATCCGAAAATAAGATTTTTATTTTGAAAATAACCTTTGATTATTGTAAAAAGAAGTCTTGATGATATACATCCACTAAACCTTCATTTTCTCAACTAAAACTTCCATTTGGAAAGTGGTTTTTAAATATGGGTTTTGCCATGATACGAATTTCACTATTTTTATTCAAGTTCAAATCTAAGATCTACACATAATATGAACATGAATATAAAAGAAATGCATGGTAGCAAACTATAAACTCATAGATCTAAACTTTACTTCTAAAAATCATTCATTATGATATCTATTCCTTAAGCCTTTCATTTTAAATGAAAAATACACATTTTGAAGTTGAAAAATAGCTTTTCTAAATACGGTTCCCTTTTTATCCGAATTTTCAAAAATGATTTTTGTTGAAACTAAAATAGATCTTGAGCTTTCTAAAACTTTTCTACTATCATCAAGCTATTAGAAGTTATTTAAGAAAATAAATCAAAAGTCTAATGCATTTATGAACCTAAAACACTAGATCTAGTTTACTATACTAGTTATAAATACATGAACACTAAGATAATTATGCGAATGATGAATATATGCATAAATCATTAGCAATAACAAAATAATAACTCATATAACAAGATCTAAAGCATAAACAAAGTCAAAGCTATAAGAAAAAGTTAGATCTACAAAATATAACTACTTTTAGCAAGAAAATAATAATGATACAAGAAAATAATGATAGAGAAGAGGAGTGTTTTATCTTGGCATCATCATCCTTAGCTTTTTAAGCTTATGGAAGGTTATTTGATGCATGAAACTCTCACTATACTTTACCTATATCACCTATGGAAGCTCAAGAAGATAGTTTACTTAAAAATCTTCAAGAATAGAGTGTGGAAGTGATTTTTTTAGATGGGGGCAGCTTGTGTTCTTGCAAGAACAAGGACAAAAGAAGAAAGAAAGAGAGGAAAAAGAGAGGAAAAGAGAGAGTAAATGAGATCGAATTTTGGAATGAAAGGAAGTAAATGAGAGGCATTAAATGGAGAGAGAGGAGTGTATTAATTGAATGAGAAAAAAATAAAACAAGGGCAACAAATGGGGGGGTGCTGCACGTGAAAGACCAAGGAGAGAGAGGGGGAATTTGGTTTGCTTTTGACTTGGAATTGTAATGTAATTAATGATATGTGTAGCTTCTTGAAGAAGGATTTGAAAAAGGGTTATTTTAATTAATTTTGTGGTATTTCAATAGACAAAAGGGCAGCAAAAAGGAGTCAAAATCTGCCATGAAGTATGGAATAAAGTGTAGAAAGATTGAAGTGAAAAAAAAGTGATGTGTGAAAGGTGTACTTAAAAGTATGGGTTGTAAGAGTATTTTCATAATAAATAAAATAAAAATAAGAATAAGAAAAATATAGAAAATGTATTCCAAATATTGTAGCAGATTTTTCATAATTAAAATAAGATAATTTATTTATTTATTTTAGTGAATTATCAAATAAGTTACCGGTATGATCAAAATACGCGAAGATGAGCTATAATTGATATTTTTATAACCCGAAAAATTCTAAAAAAATATTTTATGAAAATAAAAATATTTTTAAATTATCAAATTAATTTATTTTATTTTTAGTATCGGGTCTTAAACAGAATCTGATCTCGTATAATCCCGAATCGAACTAAATTTTAGAAAAATGAAATTTTCTAGGATATATAAAATATTTATCTAAAAATTTAAGGGTTTATAAGAATAATAAAATTGTGTAATGAATAGTAGTGAATAGTGCAAAAAACTAGTTAATTACTGATAGTAATGAAATACGAATATAATTGCAAAATCAAATAATTCTAGTTATCAAAATATTATAAAACTGATATTTTATAAATCCTTATGAAAATATGAATCTAAAGGGATTAATGGAATAATTTTGATATATCGAGCCCCAAGACATGCTTTTCGAAGTCTGTATCCCAACGGGTTTGAAATAGGTCAAAAATTTACCAATCTGATATTTTTAAGCTATCTTATATTACTACAAGTTATTCTCCACACTTAAACTATACCTCATTCTATATGGCTAAGAGCGCGAGATTGCCGGTGTCACGCCCCAAAGGGTACCTTAAACGCGACAGTCCACCACACACGATACTTAAACTTGAGTGTGACCACCTTAGTCATCCCATAAGTTTAAATATCGAGTGTAAGGTGTACTTTCACAACTATTAGGATCACACTTTGATTCGAGTAGTCTTAAGAAAGCATACATAGCATTAAGAATATAAATCACAACAAGATAAACGATTAAACTTTACAAAAGCCAATGGGGCATACCCCCGCCAAAATAATAGGAGTCTACATCGTTTAGCTCCAATTACACATATCTGAAATTACATTAAAGAGATTTTCCTAGAAGTCCACGCCTATACTAGGTCCCGACTTCCTCAAAAGCTCTTTAATCCAATGTAGTAAACCTGCACAAAATGTCCTCTCAGAACATCCAAAAATAGGAACACTGCAACAAAAACTATTGGGGTATAAGCTAATTGCTTAGTGAGATTCATTTCCAAGTAACATGCTCGATCAAGCTGAAATATCTATACAAGCAAGTTATAATTAAGCAACCATATGAATGCACAAGCAAATGAGCAAGCAAGCATATGACTTTTCGGTAGTCATAAGTGAATGAATTTACGCC
>JAMXBD010004809.1:0-41410 GCA_024138025.1 Combretum micranthum
ACATCACTTATAAAACACACATCTATACTAAACAACCAAATAAAAATCCAACCTTGAACTCCAAGGATGTTGGGACCAACATTAAAGTTCCCTCGTTTGTCACTCCCCACACTCACCCTTTTAATAATTTCAACTTCTTTACTATTCATAGTTGCAGGCTCAGCTATAGGAGTGAACTGGGGCGCAGTTTCGTTCCGTAAGCTTAAGACCTCAACAGTAGTAGATCTGATGAAAGAAAACAAGATAACTAAAGTGAAGCTTTTTGATGCTGACCCAGATGTAATGAAAGCACTTGAAGGGAGTGGGGTCCAAGTCATGGTTGGGATACCAAATGACTTGTTCAGTGTGTTGAGTTCTTCCTGTGTTGCTTGTGATTTGTGGGTTAAGCAGAATTTGTCTGCTTATATTCATAAAGGTGGTGCTGATGTTAGGTATGTTGCTGTTGGAAATGAGCCTTTCCTGTCAAGTTATTTTGGTCAATGTCAGAACTATGTTGTGCTTGCTTTACTCAATCTCCAACAGTCCTTGGCTAAGGCAAATCTTACTGGTACGGTAAAACTAGTGGTCCCTTGTAATGCAGATGCATATGAGGCTAATCTTCCTTCTCAAGGGGCTTTCGTCCTGAGCTTACCCAAATTATAACACAACTTGTTCAATTTCTTAATTCCAATGGTTCACCATTTGTAGTAAATATATATCCATTTCTCAGTCTCTACGGGAGCTCAGATTTCCCCAAGACTATGTTTTTTTTTTTTTTTGGGATAACACATGCTGTAACAGATGGGGCCAATGTTTACAACAATGCATTTGATGGAAACTATGACACGCTTGTTGCTGCTCTCACTAAAATTGGTTATGGACAAATGCCTATAGCAGTGGGGGAGATTGGGTGGCCATCTGATGGAGCCGTTAGTGCAAATCTCTCTGTAGCCAGGGCATTCAACCAAGGCCTTATCAATCACATGCTCAGTGGTTAAGGAACTCCCCTAAGGCCTAGAGTGCCTCCAATGGACGTTTATATCTTTAGTCTACTTAACGAAGGGGCAAAGAGCACGCTGCCTGGAAACTTTGAAAGGCATTGGGGAATTTTCTCTTTTGATGGGCAAGCAAAATATGCATTAAACCTTAGGAATGGGTTATTAAAGAATGCAAAGAATGTCCAGTACTTATCGTCTAGGTGGTGTGTGGCAAACCCAAATAAGGATCTTACAACTATGGTAAATCACTTTAAGCTTGCTTATAGTGTGGCTGATTGCACGACACTCAATTATGGTGGATCATGCAATGGTCTTGGTGTGAAAGGAAACATCTCGTATGCATTTAACAGCTACTATTAGCTGCAGATGCAAAATGCGCAGAGCTGCAACTTCGATGGTCTTGGTATGGTTACTTTCCTAGATCCTTCAATTGGCGAATGTAGGTTTCTTGTTGGTGTAACTGATAATTGTAAAGATGCTGTTCTTCAAATTCTTCATGTCATAAGAATAATCTTGGAAAATTGCTCAAATAAGCACTTTTCCTATTCATATGAGCATCATCTTTCAACTCTACTTGCTTCTACTGATGTGGATGTCGTTGAGGCCTGCCTGTAGACATTGGCTGCATTTTTTAGGAAAACTATTGGAAATAGCTCTATTAGAGATCCATCCCTGAGTTCCAAACTATATGCCCTTGCACAAGGTTGGGGAGGAAAGGATGAGGGTTTTGGACTCTCTTCATGTGCATTGGAGGACGGTTGTGATCCTGTTGCCTATGAATTGGCTGCACCCTCCATTTTGAGTTTTATGCGGTTAACAAATCATCAAATGGAAACCAGACTGAAGAATAGTCTTCTCAAGGTTTACGAATTATTCATGTACCAAGAATCGATTCTTATCCTGAAACTGATCTGGAGCTTTTGGATAAGTTAGTTACCAAGTATAACGTACCTAGTGGTTTGAGATTTTCATTATTGACTAGACTGTGTTTTGCAAGGGCTTTTGGATCTATATCTTCTAGGTAGCAATTTACATGCATTCGCTTGTATGCCTATGTAGTCCTTGTCAAAGCAAGTAGTGATGCATATGACTTGGTTTCTTTCTTTAATACAGAGCCTGATTTTGTCAATGAATTATTGTTATTATTGAGTTATGAAGAAGCAATTCCTGAAAAAAAAAATCCGTATACTCTGTCTGCTTACGTTGGTTGCTTTATGTCAGGATCGTTCTCGTCAGTCTAATGTGCTTACTGCTATTACATCTGGGGGACATCGTGGGATCTTGTCCAGCCTTGTGCAGAAGTCTATTGATTCTGTTATTAGTGGTTCATCAAAAGGGTCTATTGTATTTGCTGAGGCTTTACTGTCTCTTATTGCTGCCCTGGTCTCATTATCAGCAAGATGTTCTGCCATGCGAGAAGCAGGATTTATATCAACCCTTATATCCCTTCTGAAAGATACGGATCCACAACACGTGCACTTGGTTTGCACCGCTGTCCATATTCTTGAAGCCTTCATGGAATATAGTAACCTAACTGCTTCATTGTTCCGAGAGTTGGGTGGTTTAGATGATATTATTGGATGCTTGAAGGTTGAAGTGTCTTATATTGAGAATTGTTCAAAACAAGGGGAAAAATCTGATTGTAGTGAGCGCACACAAACAGTTCCTACTGTTGCTTCCAGTGAGCTTGATAATCTGCAGCCTCTCTACTCTAAATCATTAATTTCACACCATCGACGGTTACTTTTGAAAGCTTTGTTGCGTGCGATATCTCATGGAGCTGATGCCCCTGGGAACACTTCAAGTTTGTATGGTTCTGAGGATAGTTTGTTGCCATAATGCCTCCATACAATTTTCCAAAGAGCAAAAGAATTTACTGATACAGCTGGTCTTCCTTCTGCTTTCTTGGATGTCATTATCGATGGTGTTATCTACTCTGCGGAAGCAATATCGTGCATACCTCAGTGTCTAGATGCTTTGCGCCTCAATGCTAATGGTCTTCAGGCTGTGAAAGATCGCAATGCCTTGCGATGCTTTGTGAAAATATTTACATCCCGAGCATATTTATAGGCTTTGACTGGTGATACTTCAGGATCATGCAATCATCACCAAGACTTCAGATTTTGCTGCCTCTAGTCGACATTTACGAGCCCTTTGTCTTATCTTACAGCATTTAGAAAGGCTAGTCTCCCATTGATAGTAGATGGAAAGACATGCGGATCTTAGCTGTTAAATGGCATTGGTGATGGAATGGAACTAAGATCTCAAAAAAAACCACATACCAACGGAGGCATGCTAGTATATATATATATATATTTTTTTTTTTTTAAAAGTAACACGAATGTCAACATGGGGCAATTCATGTAGACAATACAATGTTGCAAAGATGTACTCCAAGAAAATTTGATTGTTCGGTGAATAACAAATGTCTCACTAAACTTTTGCATTGCGAGCTATCAAGAAATTGATACACCAAGTAGCGGTACAGCTAAGTTATAGCGCGTGTGCACTGGATGAAACTTTTGTCATTCGAAAGGGCTTAATTAATGCCCAAATCCCTCCGATATGTTTCGAAGTGCTTTAGTCAAGGGGCATAATGTAGATGTATGGATTTCATTATAAAGGCTTTAAGCCTGATTTATTATTTGGATTTAACTCTCTGGGTTAAAGTGACAGGGCTTAGAGAGTTAGGCCTAATTATATTGGGATGATCATGGGAGAATTAGCATGGAAGGCTTGGAGTAGGGCCCGTTGGAATTGGCCTGCCCAATTTCAACCTTTCTCAAATTGGCTCACACACATTACAATAAAGGCCCCAATGGGCCTGGGTCCATAAGGGAGCCCACATTCATATCCACTTTGAGAAGGACTCATCTTAGCCGTTGGTCTTCTGTTTCATCTGACGAATGACATCGACGGCCAGATTCTCTATAAATACTCTTAGTTCTTACCTCATTTGGATAAGTGAAAATCTTAGACAAACATCGTTGTGCTGTCGGATTTACATTTTTGTGAATCAATTACTCGACTCACTCAAGAACGCACACGATATTTGTGGTACTTAGTGAGGTTGATGCTCTTTAGCTCTCTCACCTGTCACAGTGTGTTAGAGCCTATTGAGATTGCCTACTCCTCCTCCCTACACGATTCTCTCTTGATCATCCTTACACGTGTTGTTTCCCTAGGTCACGTGTAGCGCAATAGTCACGTGGCCTGCACGTGATCGTTGCATCCAGACTCATGCCCACACAAGGGTCATTTTTGTAATTAGGCTTTTGGCTTAATTTAATGCTATAGGCCAGTCTTTTGGGCTAGTGATAAGGCTTAGAAGACCGAGTTTAATGAGAGATGTCGTAGAGAGACTCGGTTTGATAGGCTTAGAACAAGAATCATCAGACTGGTTCGTTCTAATTTGGCCTAATTTGGTTTTCTTGTGTGCAAAAAAATGGACTTCAGAAGTATTTTCATGTGATGATTGGGCTTTATTTAACTAAAATAAGTATGAAACCTTTTTATATTGGAAAAAAGACTATTTTCAATAAATAATAGACTTTTTATATTATAAAAAAGCCGTAAGCTCTTTCCAAGCCCATTTGCAAGCCTAGCCCATTATTAAAAAAAGGAAGGCTTCAATCTCAGCTGTCGGATCCTTAGGAATGATCCAAAGGCTGGCATTAGCTTCCAACATCTATAAATAGGAGGTTGCTCTTCTCATTTAGATAGAATTTGGTGCATTGCTAAGATTGAAAGTAACATGAAAACTCCACTGAAGCATCTTCAAGAAAGATCAAAGTACTTATTCTATGAAGAACAAGTCAAGAATGATTGAATCTATCTGATTTGATCTCTGTTACACTCATACACTTAAGAAACTGGGTTTGCATGTTCCTTCTCCCACGCCCCTCTTTGTGATGTCCTACACGTGTTATTAGTTCAAGACTTCTCTTAGGCCAATTACCACGCCTATCCCACGTGATCGGCCAGCTGCAGTAACCCTACCACACACCTATATATAAAGATATAGCATCTTTAGATGAAGGATTGCAATATTTATATGAAATATTATAATTTTTACTTAATACGAAATAGTACAGCACTTAGCATGTGGTATTTCCATAATTTTAAGCTTGTATCTGTTTTTTAATATCATAACATAACATTGTTTAAAGAGAAAAAAGAAAAAAGTAAACCGATCCGTAGACATATCAAACAACATATGATAAATAATAAATACTGGGATAATCGATTCACATTTTATATATATGTGTGTGTCTATATATATGTTATTTAGACCCTTCACAATCTACGAGCAAATCCATAATTTTCGATAAGGCCGGGTCCAACTGTTGAAAGAGCTTATCTCTTAAAAACTCAAACAGGCTGATGAGCTCTTCAGTGTGGCCCAATTACAACGTCTACTTCCAAGTCCTGGTGTGGTTTTGGGGTGAAGACGAATGAGACAGAATAGAGTGCTGGTATGTATGTTCTACTTCTAAATAGCTAAAAATGGGTCGTTTTTCAATAACGAGACTAGCAAAGCAAAAGTAGCAAAGCATTTGAGGTGATGGTTTGCATGTTAAAGCACCAACATGGGTTGGGTCCAAGCAGAAGAAGTTGGATCAGCCCAACTCTAGTCGTTTGACGCTGGAACAAAACTAAGAAAAATGAGAACGGTCGGCCATTTGAAATTTGTGAAATTAAATACCATTTAAAAATCACAAGAAGCTCCAAGAGTACCGTCTATTGCATTCTGAACATGTATGTTGAATAGATATTAAAGAAAATGAATTGTTAATGGAGAAAGTGTATTAGCCATGAAAACGTATGAGTGAGAATGAAAAACTTTAAATAGCCAAAAGGTATAATCACTAATAATGTATTAGTGATAGAATTTTTTAAATATATATATGTCTATATGTGTGTGTGTGTATAAATATATGAGATGAAGTGTTATTTGGTTGGCAGTGAGAATAACTATCATTTAGGGATGACTTTTATAGAGAACTAGTTATAGCATATGTTATGTGTTATGTGTGGATCTCCATTTTATAGATACAGTTAAAAGTTCATTAATATTACTATATATTGGCAATTGCATTTATAAATTGTTTTAAATATGCCATCTAAGTTATTATCTAATTGTACAAATGTATATCACATATTAATTGTCAAAGTGTTGCATGGGAATCACATTTGGCGCCCCTTAACTTACATTTGCTACTTGTGCAACCTAGGAGATTACTGACGATAATATCACCAACACACCTGTAAAAATGCACGTTTTGCTGATTTGTTCATACACAATTATTAGTAGATTCCTATCCGTTTTAGAAGTGCATAAAAATAGTAAATGATAAAAAGTATGTTATATATTAAGATTGTTTCCTCCATTTCAAAGGCTCAGGTAGGACTTTGGGCCCTTTTAGACTGTTTACTTTTATTATTAGCTATATCTTGTTGGGCAACATTTTAAAAGTGACTACATGGAGGCCCATATGGAGATTTAAATATGTATGATGAGTATATTTAGAAAATACATATTAAAAATTTTAAAACACCAAAGTGAAAAGATTGCTGGTGATTAACGGATATCATATTTCTCTTATTTGATTGTTGAATAATATGATCTGTAATATAGTTGTAATTAGACAGCTAATTTTTTACTAAATCAATCAATTCAAAGAATTAAACTTTTGATTGGCTGGTGATTATCTAATATAGTAATATATTTAGTTATTACATGGTAATAAAATAATTGGTGAAACAGTGTGGAAATTTATATTGCTCCTGAGTGTAAATGATTATTCATTATTGAGCTGTTATTATTAATCAAATAAATAATATAATATGCTTCCTTTTTTGATGAAATTATTATTGATTAATGATTACTGAATAATGATTTATTTATAATCTTATAATATCAATTATTTGATTAATCACTATTCAACTGGCTATATAATTTGTTACGTAAGTTTTATCGCTATATAGTTTACTTATCACTGTAAAAGCATAGCAGATATTCCTAACTCTAGTCGTAAGAGGTAATAACTAGTTGTAGGAAAGAGGTATTCTAAGGAAACTTGTTCTTACGCCCAAAAATTAACAAAATAAATAAATTAATAACTTATTCTAACTTGATTATTCTATAAGAAGTCACCAAGTAGGAGACAGTGGATTATAAGTAAAATTGTTTATTTAGTTTTTGATAAACTACTTTTGCAATCATTGACCTGCTGGTTAAAATAAGAAAAAAAAATCCTATTTATTTAATAAATATTAAAAGGAAAAAAATGATATATTGTATTAATAACTAATTTATAATGTTTCTTTTGCATATTAAAAAACACATAAAACCCTAAATAGATACTTAGTTATAAGAAAAGGTTACTCTAAGATTAATATTACAAAGCCTCTCTCTCTATATATATTAAGTAAATGGTATCTTTGATGACTCTTTTGAAGATACACGCTAATATCTTGGAGTATTTAGGCATATTAAATAGAGAAAGATATCTAGGATGTATCTTTATTTTATTTTATTTTTATATTTGAAAGTTTTATCATTAACTAGACTAGAGTAAAGGGTTGGATCTTGGATTCGCCCAACTTCATCAAGATAGGTTTTTGACCCATCCCGGACATGGATCCTCTCACGAATAAGGATTTCGCGCGTAGCCAGGTCCAACTTAAGTTGAGGGTAGATCCGTAGGATTCAAGTAGGGTTTGGGGAAATAAAGGAAAAATAAAATAAAATACATGATGTGACTGTCCGCATGTTTGCAAACTATGCAATATAGAATTGGGTAAAGAAAAGACAAACGAGGGAAAAAGTAGGGATGCAATCATTGGGTTTCAGGCAGGTCATATGAACCTAAACCTGAATCCGCTATACTATAGGGCATATCAAACTCGATCCTATAACTCTATAGGGTTTTCCTTCTATATCCAAACCTGCCCTACAGGGTTTACTTTAAAACCCCTCACTCGCCTGACTATCAACCCAATTACCTGCTCGACCATCCGTCTAATTATCAATCCAAACCTGCTTTGCTTATTTTTTTTTTTCAATAAGTTCAATAGACTTAAGTCAATAAAATAATAGTCTAATAACATAGCAATTCACCTTCTTTTGCCAACCTATTTTTAAATTTAGCCTGTTACTATGTTTATATTTAGTAAATGTATTTACATTATAATTTTTTTTACTAAGACTAACGGGTCGAGTGGGTATCCATCAAGTTCTAGTAGTATCAAAACCTGACCTTAATACTTTACATGATTTTTTACCTATGTACAAACCCGACCTTATTACCCTATAGGGTTTTTATCAGGTTAGATAGGTCGGAAACCCGCTAATAGTCAACCCGATTGCATCCTTAGGAAAAAGAGAGTGAGGGAGCAAGGAGATAAAAAGAGAGAAAGATAAGTGGTAATTGGTAAGTTTGCCAAAGCAGACCCGTCGTTGCACAAAAGGAGGAGTCGAGAAGGAAATCAATGAGTCAAGTGAAAACTTACTGATAGAAATTAGACTACAAATATGCTCTGCTACTATTCTAATTTCAAGCAAACCACATTTGACATAAAGTTTGGCACACACCTTCCTTTCTCTCAAACTCACCATACTTCTTTTAATTTTTTACTCTTAAGCCCACCTGTAAATAATCAATTGGTTGATTATATTACTAAATACTACCTTTTTTTTTTTTTGCCATTTCCTTGTGGTGGATGAAGCTCTAGGAAAAACAAAATAAAAAACTTGTTGCATTATAACAAGCAATCAATGTGTGGAAGGATACACATAATGCTATATCTTATCTTACATTACATAACACTCTAAACTGAGAGTGTTTTCAGCCCACCACGTGTCCTCACGAGAGATGGACACGCTAAGGTTCAAATTCTACTAGACCATAATTACAAAAACAATATACTTCGATGTCTCACATTAAAGGAGAACTTCTAAAACATTTTTGTTATAATAAAAACTTCGAATAACTGGGTTGGCATAAACGAAGTGCCAAATCAAAATCAAACTTAAAAACATTATATGTAAAGTATCATAACTTCAACTAAATCATAACATAAGAATTTCAACGTTATAGTTCCAAAACTCTGGTTATCTCAAATCAGTTCATCTAAAAGTTAGTTGGTAAGTTAGCTTCACTATCGTCATCTCCATGGCCCTTGTATACATCATACCCGGACACATCGAAAACTATAGGTTCTTCACCTAATCTTAAAAAATAAAAGGAACGAGCGCGAGGTCCAGTATGTCAAACCACAACCATATACATATGAGCAAATAGAATATAATATCACATGCAACAAGGTAATATATGCAACAACACATGTTATTATCTTTAATTAGCCGGGTAATTAACGTAGTTAAGATACACATCAGTAGACAACTTGGTAGGTATTCTGAGTATTGCTTATAGGGATGCATATGTGTTGATTGATACTGAAGCAACTCATGCTTGTATTTCTGAAAATTATATGAATGATTGTAAGCTTGTCTCTAAAACATTGATTGATCGTATGATGTGTGTGACTACTCCATTGGTGGTTGAAAATAGGCATCCTTATGTGTGTAAAAATGTTAATGTTATGATTTCAAATGTGAACATGCCATTGATATGATAGTATTGCTTTTATCTTATTTTGATGTGATCTTGGGAATGAATTGGCTAAGTCATTATAAGGTCACGATTGATTGTAGTAAAGCGGAGTTAAGTTTTGACTTGAATAAAGGGAGATTCACATATAGGTTGGAGAGGTTAAGACCTAAGAATATGAAATCTATGGAGTTGTGGGAAAAACCAATTATGGTAACTGTGAATATTAAAGAAGTGGATATCAAAATGATGCCAATTGTGAATGAGTTTGTGAATGCATTTCTTGAAAAGTTACCTGGACTACCACTAGATAGGGAGATAGGGTTTAGAATTGAAGTATTACCTGGAGCAGTACCTAATTCATTTACGTAATTTATTAGTACCACTAAAACCTTACTCGTGTATAAATAATTTCCTCAATTAATATTGATGCGTGAGACTAGAATGGCTAGTTTGCTCACAAAAAGTCATACTTGTAGTTGCCTAACGTATTTAATTTTTTAAGATGCAATTTTTAGTTCTTTTCTTTGATATTTTACTAAGTTAAATAAAATATATTACTACCTAATAGCTTTATAGCTTAATAGAATTTTTTTAATCTCTCGAGAAATATTAGATTCCATTCCCTCTGTTGCTGTAATGATTAAAACAAAAAAAAATTCTTTAAACTTTTCCACTATAAATTAATCATTCACGATTATAATAGCAATAGGGAATAGTGACTCGACACCAACCGGATCCATGGGCACACCTATTGTTAATTATCTTTTGGTCTTTTTTTTTCCCCCTTTTTCTAAATTTTTACGTGCATAGGAAAAGGAATTTGTCTTATGAAAGGCATTTGAAACATTTTAATGCAATGATAATACGAAACTAACTTTTTCAGCATTGTTAAGACTTCAGTTGGCTGGACGAAAATGGAGAGGCCAATCATGGGACCTATAAGTCTAACTAAGGATATTACAGGGTCTAAGGTCTAGCAAGTTTAACCAAATATGATCAGACAAGAAAGCTATTTTATGAAAGGAAAAAAAAAAAAAAACGTTTTTCCTATTTGAGAGTCTAAGACTTTTCTATTAAATTCTCTTAACATTTTCGTTAAAAAAAAATTAACTTTTTCTTGTTATTACCAGATTTAGTTAGGTTATCTACATATTTGCGTCTTCAGTCATCACGTAAAAAATTTGTGTAAAATTGCTCTAGATGAAAACATTGCATGAGACCATTAAATTTTAATTATAATTAGCAGCAATGAATTATCATATGGTTATATTTTCCATTGTTCATCATTAACCATTTGTTATAAAAATACAATATAAAAAGAGCTTCATCATAGTTCGATGATAAATTCAATTTAGATATTTAATGATGTTAACATAGGCATTGGTATATTCTTTTATCTATAACTGCTCAAATCCAGCTTTGTTGACTTAAGCATATTAATTAGGCTTAGAATGGGTGTCTATGTCCATCCGTGTAATGTCTCAAGCACATAAGACGTTGTTGTTTAGTCACATGTACCACTTGAGTGATACATATAAGACATCCATTAAACTAAGCGGGTTGCTAGTTATATTTTAACTAAAAATCATTATTAATTTTTATAAAAAATTTAGCAGAGCACCATCTGTTTTTCCATGATTTTAGTTATTTTAAAACTTGTAATATTGACCTATTTAGATAATAAATTTTTAAAGAAACTCTTTTGCAATATTAAAGCCCACTAGTGCAAACCATGGAAGCTCAGATCCACCCAAAGTCAAAGATTTTAGCCCCGAAGGCCCATATTAATTAATATAAATTTAAATTTTTATTACAGTTGTCCATAAAAATTCAAGTAATAAATAAATTTCTTCTCAAAATATTATAAAAAGTATCAACCATTGCATCATCTAATGGATCACTCATCTAGCTCGCCATAGCTAAAAATTAGCAATCAAAATGAATATCCATATAAAACTAGAATAAGGAAAAATGAGTGGTAAAACCCAATACACAGTAAACAAACACACATGCGCATGTCACACATGTCTATTCTAATGCAACACCCACAAGTTAAGCAATTAATTTAAAGTCCACAAGAATACCAACACGCATAAGAGTACTCATGGCCTCCTGCCAAACAATGGGAACAAAAGGAGTCCTGGATCATGCTTTTTTTTTTTCTGGAAGGGGGGGGGTGTGGTGTGTGCGCGCGCGCCCTCTAAGCATCTAAAGTACTGCATCCTGTTGAAGTTGTAATCAAACTCATAGCCCAGTCCGAGGGTACTACTTCCTGAAGTAAGTGGCCAAGCAGTAGCCAACAAGTAATTAAGCTGAGTTTAAGTATTAGTTCAGTTATTAGATATTATCCTAAGAAACAACATGCATTTACTGCATACTTGTTTATCATTGCAAAACCGTTTTCTTTTTTTTTTTTCCCAAGTTCAAATGGCTTTTGTTGTTCATAAGTTCAAATACATGCATTAGGATAAAGTTTCAAGTAATTCTAGTTGATTATCTTTTATTGTCATTAGTTGAATTTGGGTTGGGATCTATATGGTCATGAGTCCCAATTTAGGACTCAACTCATTCATGCGCATCGAGTCTAAGTTATGGATAAACGATATTTCTTAGGTTTTTTTTTTTGTCGTTGGTTTTGTTTAGCTAAGTTGTCTAATTAATTATTTACATTTGAGTTGGTTTAGAGGTTTTGTTACATCAACTCATTAGTGATTTATTCCGTATTTAACCAACTCTCAAATAATTAAAAGTTAGTGACCTAAGATCACTAATCATACACCTATGTCCTTATGTCATAAATTGATCAATCCACCATCCTTATTATTATTAGGCTCTTATCTTGATCAAGAGATTATAATTCATTCAAGATTTTCGTTTCCCATATTATGGTCATCATAAGTATTTCCCATTCTACTATTCTCCAAATAATTTCCCTACATAACCCTTAGCCTCAAGCCCACTCATGTTTAGCTATTAGAATGGTAGGATAAGTAAAATATGGATAAGAATAATTCATCATTCAAATCTAAATTTTACCCATATAGACAAGTTATCAACTAATCACATACTCAAAAAACCTATCTCAAACCAAGTTTCATAATTTCCTCAGCATACTTATCATTGAAAACTCATATACAAGAAAACTTGACAAATTAAGCTCAAACACGTACCTCACACATGGATTATAATCAACAATACAATAATTCTCCAAATATCTAGCATACTCTCCAAAATTATAATACCGCATTTGACTATTTTTTTAATACTATAAATATGTAAAATTTATATACAAGTGTTATTTCACCAATTGTACTTTTATATAGCATTTTTATTACTGTGTTATCATTAATTATCCATATGACCACTCATTTCACTTGTCCATATCTCCAAATCGATAATCAACATTAGACAATTGATTTCTTTAATACAACACTCCATGTCCATTAATCTCATACTCAATGAAGAAAACTCGAAAAAATTTTCATGCTTATACCCTTACATTTGCCATCATTAAGTTATATGCAAATATTACTTGAGTTTTAACATTCAAATATCCATCCTATTGAAGTTCTAACATAAACCATGTAATCTTCTTCTAGTATGCACTTCCAATAATTTAATCACATCTATTTAGTTATTTATCGCCATAATGTGCATGTCTTCACATACAATTGTTATCTCACAAAATGTCTTAACATCCAACAATTTATCATCCTTCAATTATTAAGTATTATACAACTAATCATCACACTTTCTATTTCATCAAATTGTCATTCAATATTAAATAATCAAGTTTTTCTATACAACCATTCATTAACCATTTATTTTCCAATTCCATAAATTTGAAAATTTCTCACTATGGTCCATGTTTTCGCATATTAGGTTGTATGCTTAAATTAGTTTTCTCCTTCAATTGAATTTCTATCAAAACATTAATTTCCCATTCAATATGATCTAAAATAGTCCCCAATCAAATTATTACATTCAAGAATTCCCGGTTAACTAATCAAGCCAATTATAGCTCAAAACAAACATTTTCTCCATTCTTTTCTTAAAAGCCCATTTTCCCCTAATTCCTTGTATTATTGTCTACCAAATGCAATCTCAATTTATTCCTTAAATTATTCAAACTAAATCATCTTTTTGGATTAAATACCAAAATTTCATACAATTTGTTTATCAACACTATTTTCACATGTCCATTCACTTAGATATCATTTTTTTTCTAATCCATAACCTCATAATTCATCACGAAAAGGTCTAATTTCTCATAATTAATCAAAGTTTTAGATTTAAAACACTTTATTTTTCCCCCATTTAAATCACACCACACAACATAAATACATATCCAACATACTTTTCATCAATTTCAACTTTGTATCATCAACCAACATCATAAGTCCATCCCACGTACTTATTTCTTTCAATAATTCATCCATATAACTAATTAATCACCCATTTCATCAACAATTAAAGAATTTACAGCATCTTAAACTCAAATCCCAAGTCCTACATGCCACTTAGACAATCAATAACCATGCCAATATTGAAATTCAACTCTATTAGCTAGTTTAGGTGCTTACTTTAAGTCTACCAAATTTTTCAGCAATGATCCCAAATGAACATCTACAAAATCTTTTAAAACATGATTTGAGCTACTTAAAACATATATCCAAGTACTCAAGTCAATTTTTGCACTTAAATGATCATAAAACTACAAAAAACACCATTTAAATTTGGGGTATTACCTTAGCACGAATTTTGTTGCACCTTGAATGGCTTCTTTCTCTTCATTTCCTTCATTTTCTAACCCTAAAATATCACCCAAAAATAATATAGTCACTAAAGGAGCTTATTAAGTGCTAAAATGAGCTAAAACTCAACTTTAGTACGCTTTTCTTTCCTTAGTATTGGGTATTACGAAATTTGCAGCTTTTATACTTCTTGGATTTTCATGTCTTCTTCATTCTCTCAAGAAAAACAAGGAGAAAATTAATTCTAACCTAATCTTACATTATACTTGCTTAAACATAAACTAAAAGTACATAAAAGATAGATTTTAGAGACATTTTACCTTATATGAGGAGGAAAAAAAAAAAAAAGGAGCTGAGGGTAGCCATATGAATTTTAAATTTTGTGGAAAAATTGGCTCTAGATGTATTGTTTTGATTTTTCATGTAAACTTTTTATCTAAAAATATTTTTAAATTATAATATTACTTTATTTTGTTATTGTTGAATTGTTTTTTAAATTTCAAAAATCCAGGTTCTCGATTTGGGGCAAAATGGAAAATATGAAAATTCTGGTTTTTATGCTCCTATGTGACTTTAAATGATTTTAATTTATTATGATTGGTATTTAGGTCATTTCAACACGCTTATGGGATCAAAGGGAGGCCAGATCACCCAATCCTTATGTTGAAAATCCTATAAAGCACTTCCTTTATTTTACGCCCCTTTTTTTATATATGCTTATGGAATATTGTAGTTCATCCAACAATTATAACAGGTTATGAGTATGCAATAACTTAGAACACAAATACATCTACTATACATTATCTCCATATATACTTTCTTTTATTTTATTTTATTTTTTGTGTCATCCCAAAAATTAAAGGATATGACATGTAAAAATAGATTGTCAATTATGTAATCTATAATGTAGATCTTGTACTTTAAATAAAGAAGAAGAATGAAATAAAATTATAGTGTTCATGACAAGTACGCTCATGATCTTCACTATCATACACCTAATTTTTTTTAGTGGTTATTTTTTAAAGGTTGCAACTTTTGATGAATTTCTTAAAGAGTTTTAGTGTTTAGGTTGCATCCATTCATTACAATGATTTAGTTAATTAATAACTAATCAATTTTAAACCCAAAGGATGCAACCCATATCTAAATAATGTGACTCTTGGGAAAAGTTATAATTGGAATATCAATTCATCATATAAAATGTGTTGGATCTGGTAGTCAGATATAACTGATAATTATTGTTACTTTTCTCTTTGTATTTCTTCTCTTAACCAATAAGTATACATATATATCTTAAAATTCTTTTAAGTGTGGTTTGATACTTGAATGTTTACTATTTAAGTATCAAGACTTCGTTGTATTCTAGGGAATTTCACATTCAAATCCCATAGCAAACTTAGTGTGGGAGCATAAATTCTCTAAGAAAAGTGATTTTATTCATGCGTCTAAGTCTATCTTTGTTTTTAGTTTCATCAAACCAAATTTACAATCTTTACGAATTGTTTATTTTCACTAACTATATTTCTTCTTAACAATATCCACCATATATTAATATCGCAATATGAGTATGTAAAGACTCAAACGTAAAATACAATCCACAATAATTAGTAAGATAACTACTTTCTCTAGTGATAGAATTAGTGGCGATGATTTTATGTAATAAAAGTTTACTTTTAGAATTAGAAATTCATTCTTTAAAATCCATTTTTTTTATAATGAGCTAAAATCTAATACATACTCACTCGAACACTTGCGCATGTCATGAGTCATAGATACGCCGCATGCAACTAATGCTTCATATAATTGGTTATCATCTTTAATTGGGTGGTTCAATAACAAATAATCCCTTTGACCGAACATTAGTAATAATTCGTGACTTCACACATATATCTATATCTGTTGTTAGGTACTCACAAACACCATGAGTCCAAATACATATATTGATCACAATCATCCATATAAGCATCCTATATTGCTAATAGGGTAAATTATATTAGAAGGTCACAACATTTCGAGTGATTAAAAAGATTACACGGCGTTTAAAGAAGTGGGTCAATTGAAATATTTTGAGTTTTAATTAAATATTTTTTTTGTTGAATATGTTAATAGATACCTCAATTGACCCACTTTTCTAAATGTTACAATATCTTTTTAATTACTCAAAATGTTGTGATTTCTAATAAACTTATTCCTAAATATTGTGATCTTTTAGTGTAATTTACCTTCCTTCTAGCATATTAACCTTATGTCGATAACCTTCTAATCAACATTCCACTAAACAAATCAATCCTAATAAGTATTACACCGTTCTAGCACATTACTCCACTTTGATAATGCTCTTATTAGTCAAAGATACAAATAGCTAATATCTAAAAACTACATTGGAGATGAAAAACTTTATAGGTTGAGCATTTTATAACAATCAATTCAACGCCATTCTTAATTTAGTATGATCTAACATTTATTCTTTTTATGGATTATATATAACATAATTGACACTTATCTTTAACATTATAAGTTATTATTTGAAATGTTAGATCATCAATATATTGTCTCATATGATTAATCATATGCAAGTGTGATTGTGATGATTATATGATAAAAACCATATTGTGTTATTTAATTGCCTATATATTATATAATATGCAATATAGTAGTATATGTAAAAATCATATAATAAAATTATAAAATATATATTATAATTTTTTTCAATAATGTTGCTTATTATGCAAGTCACAAAAAATAAAATAAAATGATGATAAGGCCCATCACCTGGCCAAAAAAAAGCCCATCATTAGTGAATAATTAAATTTTAAGTTCAAATGGTTTACATTAGATTATTAATATGTTGTCAAATGTGTAATATAATTGTATCCATAATACCAAAGCACCAAAAATAGGTTTATGTGTCATTCCTAGAGATGGAGTACGACTGGAGGAGGTCTTATGAATACCATATCCCATGAGGTAGGGGTTTTCAAATTATAGACTCAAAACCTACCCTACAACACTCTAAAACCATCTTAGAACCTATGCCTATTGAAAGATGTAAAACCTACAAAATTTCTAAGATATGATGTTAAAAATAATATTTATAGAACTTATAGCAAAACCCATGTGAGACTTGTAACAAAAATTGTCATAAAAGGTAATTTTCTCTATATATGTTATTTGAAGTTTATGTGCTATTTAAAAAAAAAAAATTGTGGAACCTGTGGATTGGGAAAGAAAAAGGAAAAAGAAAATGAAAAGTAAGGCAGCTTTAGTACTAATAGACTAACTTAGTGCTTATGACTCACTAAATGGTTATTAATTTAAATGGAAAAGAGGAGGAAGAGCAAAAGAAGAAGAAGAAAGAAGTCAAAATCGTAATTAAAGAGAAGTGACAAAGAAGAAAGGGAAAAAATGTGAGATATCATTTTAAATTAATCTATTTATACATGTTTGGTTGGCTTGTTTACCCTTAAGCCTATTGTCATGTTTGTTTGATTTTTCATATCAATAAAAACATCTTGTTATGTAAAATGAAAAAATAGCGATTACTACATTCCACACCCACACTGTTGATAACCATTTATAACTTGCTTGACTTTTAGGATTAGTATTTATATCATTTATGGAGATTTCTTTCTTTAAAATCCAACCAAATAAAGGAATAGCAATCCAATTCTTACCTTATTGTCTTGCACCATTTATTAGCTGATATTTGTTGAATTATTATTTATTATTTATTTTAAATTTTTATTTAATAATTTTTTATGGGGTAGATATTAATACCCTAAAATCTATAGTTTATATATATTAGAATACAAGTTTGAGAATTGGTTCTTTGGGAATTGATTCTAAAAAATTTGTACATTAAAGCTATTTTATTACCTTGAATACTCACTTGGAGGCCCACACTAGCTAAGGACAAAAGTCTTTATAGAGAGAGAGAGAAGCTAAAAAAACCAAAGAGAGAGAAAAGGTTTATGTTTATGAATTGTGTTTGGTTGGTTTTCATTAAGCGGGGAGAGAGAGAGAGAGAGAGAGAGAGAGTTGATGTTAGGTGTGTGATAAGGTTGATATTGCTTTTTTTTTTTTTTTTTGGTTGATGTGTTGATATTGGGTTAAGTCGACTTAAAATGGGATTGAATTTACCACATTTATATATTGAACTTATCATATTTGAATCAACTTATCACAAATGAACCCACCACAGTGGCACCAACTTAAATCATTTCCACCAAAACCTACCACCTTTGGACGAGACAAATCCATCATATTTGATCCTACCACATTTGGATTAACCTATCACATACCAACCAAGCACATTTATGCCCAAATCTAACACATTGGAATGAGGTCTTTTAAGTCACAGTATACAACTTAACCCAATTGTTTCCTCATGTGATAAAGTGTTGGGCAAATGAGGGAAAGAGAGATAAGAAGAAATACAAAAATTGAGAAAAAGTGTCTTAGAAAATGTGTGAGAGAAAGAGAGAGAGAGAGAGATTGAGTGATGTGGGATAATGCTAGTATATTAGGACTTCAGAGACGAGAGAAAGAGAGAAGAGAGAGATCAGAAAAAGAGAGGAATATGGTAGGACATGGGATATTTGTTGGAAAATTAAAAGAAATTCTAACCCATGAATTTTTGTTGGAACTTTTACTAATTTTTTATTTTATCTTATCTAAGAAAATTTCTTTTACAATTTTATTTTATTTTTTAAATTAATTAATATGATCAATTCAACAAATCATGAACTAACAGGTTGGCCTGAAGTTGGCCTGGCTTGGCATAAGCAGGTCCGTTTCAGGCCACTCTCGACCTGACTTATGATCCAATGAGCCTGACCGATTCAACTTGGTATCAAAGTCTACATCATATTATAAAGTTGCTTGGAAACTTCACACCACTTTAATATTATCTTTCAATTTCCCTTCCAATTAAATATATACTTTAATGCCATAAAGGTTTGAAGGTTAATTTCAATGACCAATATTTTTAATTTCGAGAGTTTATATTTTCTAGTACACTGTTTCTTCACTTTCGACAAGGATGCTAAATTTCAATAAATCTGGATATTACATTAATATGTTATCTAATATAAAAATGGTTAGTAAATAATATAATTGTACAACAACACATATATTTTCAATTATAACATATAAATATATGATTGATGCTAAATTACATCGAAATGTATTAACGTTTGGACAGTAAATTTATTTAAGGTATAAACGTTTCAACCGGTTAAAAACAAGGTTTAATATTTTGTAAAGTGAGTTAAATAAGATTTCTATAATTGACCATTAAGAAAAGTTGTGGAAAACTAATTAGAAATCAATTCACTGTCATTGTCACATATGATAGTTAAACCTTAATTACATATTTTTACTGTAACTATCTAAAATTTAAAAATATCAATTTAGTACCTAAATTGTGATTGTATTGCAATTAACTACCTAAACTACACTAACTTTTGCAATTAACTACATCAAGATATTATAAATGGATTCTCTATGGTATTAATACCCTTAATTGTGTCGCTTGACTTCCAAACAATAATATATGTACTAACTATATAAAAAACGCACATTAAACAACAATATATGTTGTTTTATATATAATATTGTAATATACATGGCACTTACATATGAAAACAAAATTGGAAGTCATTCTCTTTTATCTTAAATTATTAAGTGAGTTGCTTGATATGTAAACAATAGTAAACGTAATAATTATATTACAAAAAATATATTGAAACTTATCTCTATGACTTATTAAAGATGTAAATTAGTTGTTTATATATATTGAAACCAAATGAGTTGAAAGGTGAGGAGAATATTTTTAATGTAAGTTTAGATGGAATGATGGATATAATATCAAATGCAAGCCATGAAGTTGTATATTCCCAAGCGATCTGCTTTGGATTGTTGACAAGAAGGCAAGTGTTTTTATCAAAATAAGCCACGAAAAATGTGAGAACTACATCTATTACAAATAGCCAGTTTACACAGTTATTCACAATTGATAATGACTAATTTGGTTTTCTGATAAAGTCAAATTCGAATGGTGTCATCCAAGCAGCATAAATAACAAAAACAAGAAGAAATTTCTCCCAAGCCCTACAAATACGGATTTTACCCTTGTTAATCAAGCAAAAATTTATCACCTATTTGCTCATTATTACAAATTGGACATTAAACTGTAAAAACCAAAAGAGAAGGAAAAAATATACAACCAAAATTATGATAGGCATAGCTCATAAAATGATAAAACGAAATAACAACCTATACAATCTATTTTATCAAAGTACCAAGACACTAGGAGTAAAAATTGACAAATACAACTTGAGAAAATATTTTCTTAAAATCACATAAGTTCAAAGTTTTAAAAATAAATTCTCAAATGAAACTTGTTCATGAATCAACTTAGTGTACCGAAGTTTTTAAAGAAAATAAACCAAGTATAGAACCTCATTTTCAAACTTGAGTTGCTCCTTTAGAAAAATCATAGAAATAATTTACTACAAAGGTTTTCAATTTATTTATTTATTTTATGGTTATTGATTAAAATAAATGATGTTTAGTTATCTTGTCTGCGCTTGTGTATCTATTATTCCCTTGAGTTGCACTACTCCTTTGGTCTTCCCTTTGTTATGAAGTAGACCTTATGCATAATATAGAACCCTCTCTATGATTAAGATAGTCATTTCTAGACTTTAATATTATATACAATAGGTTATCACATTTAGGGTATCCTTCGGGACGTGGCAAACAAAATAAATATATGTGTATACATATTATACATCTCTAAAAAGGTAGCAAAAAAGACTACATGTTTTAGCTGTTTATTGTTTCCTATGTGTTAATAGGAAGGGGGGAAGGGGGGAATGCATATCTTATAAGATAAAAAAGTAGCAAAAAGACTACATGTGTTTTAAGAAAAATCATCTTATTCAATTACGGAAACTATTAAAAATAGTTGCAAATTCTAGTATCGCACATGTACATGTTTTAATAATAATAAATTATAGATGGCAAAAATGCTATTCAAACTTATATATGTAAGAATAAAAGCCTCATGCAAGAGTCATAGCTCTTTCTACAAGTCTTTTTTGGAAAAGTCACCTTGTTTAATTATAGAAATGATTAAGAAGAGCCGCAAATTCTAATGACACGCATGTATAGGTAATATAAATCACTTTACATATATATAGATGGCTGAAAAAGGTAGTGAAAAAGGAGCAATTAACAAAAACTCATATAGAAGAGTAAGTGCATCATCAAAGAGAAAGAGTTATAGCTCTTTCTACTTGTCTTTTTGGAAAAGCTATCTTATTTAATTACAGAATTCATTAAGAGCAGCTGCAAATTCTCACATTACACCTATATAGGCCTCCTTTATAGGTTTGCAAAAGATGAATTATGTGTGCACGTCCTTGCTGATCCGCTAATCCTCCAGGGGTTAGACCATTATTGTTTGGTTTGTCGATATCAGCTCCTCGGTCTAGCAAGAACTCGATTATTTTTACATTGTCATTCAAAATGGCAAAATGGAGTGCTGTGTTTCCATTTTTGTTGCTAGAACATGTAACATCTCCTCCATAGCGAACTATGTCCTTGAGTAATTTTATGTTGTTCTTTTTAGCCGCTAAACACGAAAATTGACCAACATCACCTGAACGTAAGTTTGCACCCTTTTGTACTAAGTGCTTGATTATATGCTCATGACCTCCTAAGATTGCTTCCCATATGGGCACATTGCCATCCCCATCTGTATTTTTCAAACATAAATCATGGATCAAATTACGATATCAGTTCCTCATCAAACTTTCTATTGATTCATGATTATTATTGATATATGCTTATGGTCAAGACATTTCATCATGAAAGTAAATAAGAGCCTCTATTCAACACATGCCTTTTTTCTTTTAACCCAACATATATTTAAAATAGATATTTAAGCTTATGGTTGATGTGGGGATCTATATGCTCTTTTTCATAAAACACATTTAAGATATAACAATAACATAACAAGTTACTATTTTGCATTAGAAAATAAGAGTTAGCGTTGTGAATAGTATTTAAACTTTGACAAAATATGTAATTAGGTACTTGAATATTGAAATAAATCAATTTAGTAATTGAAAGAACTTTTTGTATACACCAACGTAATGTTTTTTACTAATATGACGCAGATGCTGTTAGTGTATACAAAAAGTTTTTTTTAAGTACTAAATTAAATAATCTTGAAGTTCAGATACTAAACTAATTAATTTTAAAGTTGAAGTATCTAATTGCATATTTTGTCAAAATTTATGTATCATTTGCAACATTTACTTAAAAAATAAAAAATTACGTGTTGCCTAAATTAATATAAAGCTTGAGATAAGACTTTTTGGTGACAAAACAAATGGCTAGTAAGGAAAGGAAAACTTCATAATTATCAAAATTTTACATAAGTTATTTTTCAATATAATAATATGAGAATTATACCTCTTACGTTGGGATCAGCTCCATAACTCAGTAGAAGAAGCACACAACTCTCGCTTCCTTTTGATGCTGCAATATGCTGTATTCACACAAATATAATGATAGTTAGTTTATCACATGATCGATGGATGTGAGTGATGTTTTGATCGATTATTTACTCACAAGTGATGTCTTCCCGTCATTGTCCGCTTTATTTGGATTCAAACCTTGTTCCAACAATAGCTTCAACAAATCATTCCCCATTAATGTTGCAAAGAGTGGTAGATCCATCCTACCAAGAGCGATCTCTAACAAAATACTCTCCATTATCGAATTGTATTTGTCTTTCAAATGCTATTCAACCAAAAAATAAATAATTAATTAAAAAATAAACTCAACATAACTTTACAAAATAAAAATATTAATATTATCTACAAAGAGTGTTCCATGGGAAAAAATATTCAATGGATAGTACACACCATGTGTATATATACGTGGTGGGTAACTACTAATTATAACTTAACACACGAATGAAATAGTAGGTAATTTCTATAGTAACTACCATCACACGATTACATATTAAAAAATCATTAATATTTATCTACCACGTCTATATTACACATGGCATGTGATATCACTAAAGCCTTTCTCATGGTATGAAGACTTGAAAAAGAAAAAAAAAAAGTGTTTAGAAGTTGTATTACAATAGAAGCATATGGTAGTAAAAGTATGAGAATTAAGACGTCCATCTGAAGGAGATTATATGGAGATTTGAAAAAGAAAAAAAAAATTTGATTAGAAGCTGTGCTATGATAGAAGCATATGGTAGTAAAAGTATGAGAATTAAGATGTCCACCTGAAGGAGATTATGCATGATGATAGTCCTATCTCTAACATTTTCTCGAATAATATCCAAGAAAGTATTACGATCCAATCGTAATAGCTTGCTTAAGCGTTTTGTCCTCACGGTGAAGACCTGTGATGTGCAACAAAGGGCGCCTATCTCACCACAAACATCGCCAGTTGTTGCTGTCCTAACAATCTACACCAATGTATAATGTTATTAGTGACATAACAACTAATATTGATGAGAATTAATGACATATGATAACCACTTGATCCTTGCCTGTTCACCACCTTCATTGTTAAAAATTATATCCTACAAAATGCAATACCCGCGTCATAAAACTAGTCTTTGTGACTTCAAAAATTGAATGTAATAATCCAGCAAGGTATTTGATTCAAGGTAAATGATAATTGGACAAGTTACAATATTTTGCGGTCTATGCTCATACATTATAATATTAAAATATTTACTTACCAAAGTCCCATCAACGACTATATAGAAATCTGTCGATCTGTCATTTTGCAAAATCACATTTCCTTGTAAAGGAAAATACTCGACCTTCACCTCTGAAGCCTAAAATAAATGGAATTATAATATTGCAATTAATAAAAAGAGATTTAAAAACATTAAACAATGCAGTAGTGATATAATATTTGCATGATGCATCTCCTTACAAGCTGAGAGAGTAAGCTTTTGGAAATGTTATGGAATAATTTAACTTGATCACGAAGTAGCGGATAGTAGAGACAACGGGCAAAGCTTGATTGCATTCCTTTAGGAAGAGACTCGAGCATCAATTGCTGTTGCAGCTCCTTTGAGTTTTTTATATATTTCAAAGACAAATGTGCTTTCAGCTGATCTACCAATTCGGAAGGCATTGATATCCTTGAGTAAAGCTTGAGACAGTTCGCATGTCGTCCCTCTAGAATGATACGTCACAAGAAACGTATGAGAAACTGTTACAAATTTGATTAATAATTTCCAATAATTTCATAAGAATATTCACTCACAAACTTTCGAGTGTGACTTTTCGCATGGAGCACTAAATCCATCATGTTACTGGTCAAGTAAGCTATGAACCAAAGGTTGAAAAGCACATAGAAGATGACAAAAATCTTCTCCCCAATATTTTTGCCTCCGAAGAGCCCACAGTTGTTAGTATAGTAATTGACCAGTACATTGATGTCACATATTGATTCCATAAGGTTTCTTCTAAAAGATTTTCCATATCATGGTACAATACTACCAGCGAATAATAAAAACAACCAGCACAATGGACAACAAACAGGGTCACCTGTCGGGATAAACCAAAATCATTTAGAAATTAAGTTTATTGTATATACAATTAAAATGAACAACGCAATCAATTGTAATACTAACACAAATGAGCTTGACACACCGAACCCAGAAATAGTTGAAATTGCTGTTGATTTCCAATCTATCCAAAAAAGGAAAAAAATAATTATGCTTTATGATTGGAGTTATTATATATAGAAGAATATAAAAAGAGTTCTATGTGATGAAAAATATCTTACCTTGAAAACAAAGCATTAACTCTTCGGAGACGCCATAAACGTAGCATGTTGATAAATAAACCAAATGAGTTGAAAGGCGAGGGGAATATTTTTAGTGTAAGTTCAGATGGAATGATGGATATAACATCAAATGCAAACCATGAAGTTGTATATTTCCAAGCAATTTGCTTCGGATTTTTGATGAGATCGCAAGTGTTTTCATCAAGATAAGCCACGAAAAATGTGAGAATTACATCGATTGCAAATAGCCCATTGACACAGTTATTCAGAATCGATAATAATAAATATGATTTTCTGATAAAGCCAAATTCGAATGGTGACATCCAGGCGGTGTAAATAACAAATACAAGAAGGAATCTCTCCCAAACCCTGCAAATACGAATTTAAACCTTGTTAATCATGCAAGAGCTTATTACCTACAGTAGCGAATGTAATTACAAATCGGACATTAAACTGCCAAAAAAAAAAGGGTTTATACCTGTAGTTCGATCAAGATAGCAAAGTTACGAGAGGCATGGTTTATAAAGAAATTCAATATGCAAAATTTAGTATTTTGAATTAACAATGGAGCCAAAAGGGTGCTCGTATATGTTATGAATTTTATGCATAGTTTGATTATTAAATGAAAAAATTTACGAAATACCATACCTGTAAAATTGGAAACTTCCAAAAAGAAAGAGAAAAAAAAAGAAAAGAAAATTATCCGTTGTCATACCTCGGAGTTAAGTCAACTTTAAGAACTTTTGCATCGTATCTTAACTCAAGTCTTTACCATTTCAAATAAATTTAGAAGGAAAAAATGACAGTATTTTAAAAGGAACGATCAAATTAGATTCCAAAAACTTTAATTACGACTTGAATAATAAATATCAAGAGCAACGAGATTTGGTTGCATCTCTTCGTTTGCAATATTATCTTGATATGAAAATACAAAGAAAAGGGCAGATCTTTTGAGACATTATCTAAACAATCTTACCCAGCGGCACTGGAAATAATTTGTACATTAAATTTCTATGCCTAAACATGGAAGATCCGAGCAAAAGAAAATTCTTACGGTTAATGATACAAACAGGGTGGGCTCTATAAAAATCAAAACCGTCCTAAGAGTCAACAATACTTTTATAGTCGAGTGGTACAAACACCAGACTTCTAACATGAGTGACTAGTTTCGATTTTGGAACGCACCTCAAAACAAGCTCTGATAGATTGGGAAAAGGAATGATTAAGAAATAAATAAATAAAAAGAGCTCTGATAACCTAGGAAAGCACCTTCTAAGAAGCTCACGACGATGGTGATGGAAGGAGCAAGAGGCGATATGGCTACTGCCGGATCTGTCTCTTGGTGGCGGTGGCGGAGGGAAGCAGAGTACGGACATGAGGGGTCGACATAGGCTAGACATGACCGTGAATGGATTGTGGTTAAAAGGGTTGTACGTGGTCGTGGCTTTCCATGTTTTATCACCATTGGAGTTGTGGAGAAGTAAAAATGGGGAGGGAGGGAGGGAGGTATGGAGGCAGGACCACGAGACGATGAGGGAAATGGAATGGGTTTTATATAGCGTGGAATAAAATATTAGAAACAATAAATTTCTTTTCACTTTATATAAAAATTTACTATCCCTTTTTTCATTTTTGTTTTTAGTTTTTACGGAGTTCTCTCCCTCTTTTTCATTTTATTTCATCATCATATTATCGTATTATTTTATATATATATATATGCGTACCAATTTTTAAAAATACCATAAATCATAAATATTTTAGAATTAATACAATCAAATATTTATCTAACTCACTAATTGGCTTTTGATTTACCAAAAAAAAAATTATTGAAAAAAATTCATACACATTTCATTATAGATGAATTTTATTAAAGAAAAAAATATCTATAACTTAGATTTTGATATATATATTATTAATTTGACAATGGAAGATAAAGTTGCTTTTTTTTTTGGTCCATCATTCGTATAATTATCCCATGAATGTAATGATTTTAATGATATTGGTAATGGCCCCAATCAATTATAAAAATTTTTATTATGAAAAATATAGAGCAAACACACTAGTAGTAAAGTTGAAGTCAAACTAACCTGTAAACACGATTATCAGGTGATATGATGTATCTGGATATTAACCCCATGATTACTCCTTGCACCGATACCGATAGCAAGCAAAGTTCCGATGGAAAAATGATGCTGACTTCCATCTCTAAGTTCTTCTTCACCACCCAAGACGTTCCCTCCGTTTCGATTGTCCACCATTGTTCAAACTTCAAACTACTAGAAAAGGAAAACAAAGGAGACAAATTAAACCCCCTAAAGCACAGCAATCTTTGCGTGTGTGGGTTTTCTTTCTTCATTTTAAATGTTTTTTTGTGTTTATGCATGAGTTTTCATATCGAAAATCTACCTATAGTAGCGAATGTAAGACCACAAGATCTTCCATTCCCTCATTAGTTGTTACTACTTACTACTTATACTTGTGAAGATAAAAGCAAAATCACGGACGGTGGGCAAAAAATAAAAATAAAATAAAATAGTGAAAGACTTGGCCATATTTTAAGGATTAACAAATGGTAGTTATTATGGTAAAGTAATTTTCTGTAACAGAGAAGGAATAAACATGCAGTTCATGCTCAGGAGATGTAAGATGTTGCAATATCGAAGAAGCGTTCTAAAAAATTTTTGTCCCACATGGAGAAAAACAAAACATCTTACCTGCTTTATAATCCAAACGAGAAAGACATCCAAGTGAGGAGTATCATCGCAAAGAGCTTCCTTCGATCTGCCAATGAAAGGCGCTAGGAAAACCTAGCAAGCCAGATTCGAAGAAGCTGTGTTAAGTTATAGAGAAGTGCGAGCGCGCAGAAGAAGTTGTGTTAATTTATAGAAAGCGCAAGCGCGCAAGATAGAGCAAGCGCGCAAGATAAAGGGAACTAAGACTCAGAAAAAGGAAAGTTAACTTTTAGTTCCCTAGTTAAGTTATAGAAAGCGCAAGCGCGCAAGATAGAACTCAGATAAAGGGAACTAAGACTCAGAAAAAGGAAATTTAACTTTTAGTTCCCTAAAAAAACTCAAATAAAGCGAATTGACCTTTCCGTAAAAATAGTTGTAATATTTTAAAGCAATTTCCACTTCTTTTTCTTCTTCCTGCGGTGTCAATTTACTTATTTTCCAATTTCAGTTTCACTGATTCCTTTTATGTTTTTGCCCAAACGTTTATATACGTGTCGTGCTACATATGTTAACAATAATTGCGATGACAAGTAACAAAAATCTAATATTGGCTCCATTTTTAAAATTGAGATGCTGAGAAAAATACAGTAAAATAGAATAAAATCATAGATTCTGATATTAAAAATAAAAAAGGAAAAAATCTAAGATCACTCAATGTATCTTTTTTATTTACTTTTCTTTTTATAAATAGCAGTTGTAATCCCTGTAATAAGAGTTGTTTATTATTTTTATTATTATTATTAATCTATTACATAATTACATGCATCATTTTATTATTTCATTAAATTATTATCGTAGTGAGGCATGTTGAGGAGGGCAAAAATTTCAATGGAGTTGATAAAGATCCTAATTTTTATTTAAAAAAAATTAGAAAACGTTAAAGACAGGTAAAAAATTATTAATCATGAAAACTGAATATATAAGGTAAAGTCAGTAACTTAAGACATGTCATTGCCTAAAATTATTAGAAAACTTACATATATCTATATATATATATATAAAATACATCCAACTCAAAGTGGGGAAGGTTGCACATGGAAATTGATTTTCTCTGGATGATTGGTCAGTGATTATTAATTGTAAATATAATTTATATCCTATCATGCGACTCAATACATGAATAACAAAATGATTATATGAAAAGCATCATTCAACTAATGAACAAGTAAATTCCTTAAACTAAAACTTTTAATTTTTTTTAATTAAATCGGGTCGGGTTTTCCCAACGGGTTATGAGTACAACCCAAAACCCGACCCTAAACCCTATAGGGTCTGATGCATCCCTAGATAGAAGTTGTCTTAAGTTATAGAAAGCGGTCTTAAGTTAGGTGTTAGAACAGTGTGGAAAAAAAAAACAAAGTAAATATGCAGGTTATTTTATTCCATAATTTGTTATATTAAAGTCAAAACACATTTATTCAATTCCAATATTATGACCTATGTTTTTATTTTTATTTTTTCCCCTTTAACCTCAGCACAATTTTAAGAGTAGTCAAAAAACTATTTTGCTATTTTTCTACTATTAATGACCATTTATCCTCTTTTGTACCTACATGAAAAAAAAAATAGTTTTATTTGATAATTTTGTTATCATAGAGTATACTTTATAGTTTTATTTATAATTTTATACCTAAATCCCATGCATCGAGTTCATGCAAAGTTTGTACTTTTCCTTGCCACATAAGCCATGTGCAAAACGCATGCCTTGGAATGGTGTGTTTGTTCCAAATTACCTTATACCACGGGGCAAGTGGAAGCTACTGTAATAGGGATCCATAACCAGACCTGATTGAGTACCCACCCAAGGGGGAGTATTTCCATTTGTATGCATCAGGTATGAGGAAGTTCGTGGTGAGACAAAATGGGATCTAAGTATCCATTCATCACCCCTATAGTCGAACACAACCATGTTTGCGGAAGTACCATCTATCACCTCTAATAGAACACAACCTCATTTCTCTAAGGTCAGATTGTACGCTCTCACACTATAAATTATATCAAGGAGGCAAATCAAAAGCCAAAAATCTGACTAAGGTCAAATGGATAGGCCATTCTACACATCCCATTAAAAAAGCTCCATGAATCAGTATTTAGTATCTCAACCTTAAAATTAAAAGTATCAATTTACTTTCTAAATTTTATCCATTTTTGAGATTATCCATCTGGACAATTACTAACTAAATGAAGCCGATCTAAATACTATAAATAATCACAAAAAGTTATAGGTAATAAATCGACACTTTCAAAAAAACTATTAAAATTTAGACCAAATATGACTATTACCCTATCAAAAATTGTGTACGACATACCACAATTGACCAAAGCATATTCGACGAATTAGAAATTCATTGTCGTCATAAAACATAACAGCTACATGCAACTCATCTTTTCTTAAAGCCATTTTTTTTCGTTCATAGAACAAGTCAGTTTTAGCACTTCCTAAATTGACAATCTTCGGGCATCCATCTCTATCTTTCTCTTGTTGTGTACACTCTTTATAGTAGTAAGCATCGAGATTCCCACCCCACCACATATAACACAACGTCCTTGGAAGGAACCATAGTTGCATTCATCACAAACACGCACGAGAGTGTAAGGCCGCACATAGGAGTCACAGATTACGCACTTCCCATCATACTTCTCACATAGTCATCCAATGGCAATTCCAGGCTGCTTCCTACACATGATCAGATCAGGGTGATGCTTGGCCATTTTCTCTTCAAAAAGCTTTTGGCTCTAAGCCTGCGTTCAATCTACCATGGATGACCATGAAAACAAGTTTATATTAGCAAAATAACCAACAATTTTGCACCATAAAACATCTAAATAGTTTCCATGCTTGAGATTCTCTAAAATGCTTCAATGAACATAAATTACAAGTTACCATTTAGATGTTTCAAGTTATAAGAATCCATTTTAGGTTGCAATCTAATGCTACTGTAACTTATATAGATTCCCCTGTGCAAAAAAAGAGTGGAAATCAAATGACAAAGATAAATCAATTCTAGGAAGTAACTGCAATACTGTTGAACCCAACACCCACCTATTGAAATGACAACCAAATAATAAGAGACTAGAAAAGAAACTTGAGGATCATTAAATCAGTGAAGAAAACTTTATCCAAAGTCCTATCCCTGGTATTATCATCAAAAAGATACACAGACATTAGCTACACCGGTAGTGATTCATATGCAGATTTGTGCTGCATCCAAATTTTTTATTCAGCCAGCTTGTAACAGTTTCTGAACAGGCTATTTCATAGTAAAATTATAATGAGGATAGCCCACATACAAGAAGTTAACTGCATCTAACACAGATATGGTCTTGGAAGAGTGTGCTCAATCATGAAGCATCTAACTTTTAGACTCATTAACTCCTATCCTGGATAGAAATGCTAAATATTCTATATTGGGTGAAGAAAATGCTAAATTTTCTTGACTAACAAAATATTTAGTGACGTTCAAAAAAAAAAAAAAACAAAATATTTAGTGATGGTCACCTGAATGATCAAACCTGCATAGAACCCACATTTCCTATTGCATGGGCACACTTTGCCTGATGGTTGAAGCTATTGTAGGGGGTTGAGGCATGTCACCTAACCCAAGGGTGAGCTTAGTTTGGTAGTTTGGAGTTTGCCAAAGCAAACAAAATCTTGCTTTGGTATGGTTTAATATAGTGCACTTCACTTACTTGCAAGTAGCATATATTTCTTAATAGCACCCCAAAAGACCCGAACAACTATATGGCTAACAATGAATATAGATACTACTCGATTGAAAAATCTCTATCACTATAATTAAGAATAAAGTAAGCAGATAAAATCCACAATCAGCTATAACAGCAACATGCAACAAAATTATCAAAACCCTATGCTGATGCTATAATAACTACTTTCATTTCCACCTTCAACAAGGGGAAACCAACAAGATAAGAATCATTAGGTTGCATATGTGCCAGCCAAAAGGAGAAGCATTGGCCACTGTGTATCAAACTATAAAGATATATAACAAACACAGCACTCAATGATTATATTGCCTTATTCATGATTGCACAGGAATAATAAAGAAGGGTAGTTTGCATTAACGAAAAAAAGATTGATAAAAAAACCCAAGAACCAACTGTTCAAATTTTATAGCTACATGACCATCAGCATAAACAAAAAAAAAATATTTCTCTTTGCATTAATCTGCTCAGCTAAAATACAATGAAATGAAAGAAAAGAACCCAAAAAGGGGAAGAACAGGAATTCTCTCTTCTGTACACTTAACATGGGAGAATGGCTTCTTTAGTCTTTGCCTTACTGTTTTGACAGTTATATTGCATAAGCACAGAGACTATGTATTCCATAGATGGTAAACAATTGTTTTGACCTTATACAGAGGGGTTGAAAAATTGTGGAAACTAGCAAGACTCTTAGTCAATCCCATGCTGGCAGGGGATATGAGAGAGAACCTTCGGGGGCTGATTAGCTTAAGATTGAGATGTAAGAACCGAATGCTCTGGACAGTAGTCGAGGCATTGAGCCATGTGCTAGACAGACAGACCGGAGAAAATAGATTTGATAAGCAGACTCCCATATTTGTAGACTGAGATGAAGCTGTGGGTTTTTGGAGTTAGGGATAAACTAAGGTGTGAATACATGTGAAAACAAAAAAGGGGCAGTCAGAGGACTTTGGTTAAACAAAGAGCCAAGAAACGCTTCAAAAAGAAATTAAAAAAGAAAAAAAAAACAGAGAAAGAGAGAGAGAAGAAGAAGAAGAAGAAGAAGAAGAAGAAGAGGAGGAGGAGGCTGCTAGAGAGGGCCTAGATGGGAATAAAGCTGCAAACGAGTTAAATTAAAATAGTATAATATCAAGGTAGAGATTGAATGAGTTTAAAATTCTAAGCTTGAACTCGACTCATTTAGGTTCGTTTAAGCTCAATTTATGTAAAAAAATTCTAATTAAAATAATATAATAACCTTTTTTTTTTTATCAAACTCAATTAACATTTATATTTGAAACAAGCTCGATTAAGCTTGCAAGCTAGGCTTGACAAGAGGCTACTACTAGCTTGAACTTGAGCTCAACTCAGCTATTCTCGAATCAAGTTTGAGTAAAAATGAGGTGAACTCAAATAGTTTGTGAACCAACTTGATCTATTCGTACCCTAAGAAGGGGAATGCTGCAAAATAGAGTAGTGAAAGAGAATTTGTGGAAACACTATAAAAGGTAAAATCATGTGAGTGATATAGGGGTTGTGATTTACTTATTATATAAGTTGAGAATGAATTTTCTCAGATATTAATATTCTCTTTGGGAACAAACCAAAACAAAACTTCAATAGGAAATCAATAGTAATCGAAAAAGTCCTATGCTCAGTTTGATTATAATTAATCTGGCTTTTCTACTTCTGGTTTCAAGTATGCACCAAACTTTATACTAATCCTCCCTTCATGATAAAATGATGCCAGCCATTAAACCACCATGGCTTGCAAAAATTATCCAGCATCTAGCACCCTATATATATATGTTAAATCACGCAGAGTCCATGATGGCAACTTGTAGGCAAGTTATGACTTATCACCAGACAACCTAGTAAAAATTAACCTACCACAAATTCAAAGACTTACTACTTTTAGTAATTTATTACAAATATAAGGACAACCAATCAATCATTTTAAGCAACCTACCACAAATAGAAAGCCCTATCACTTACTAAAAAATTCACTATTTTGAGCAATCTATCATTTTCACAAAAAATTTAACACAAATCAAATAACTTACCACTTTACGTGTAAAAGTAAACCTACCATTCATTTTAATAACATAGCATTTTATGTGTAAAAACTTACTACCACAAATGTAAGAATCTAGCAATTATCCAAATAATCTACCACTTTCACGAAAGACCGGGCACATATAAAACAACTAACTATTTTACGTTTAAAAGTCAACCTGCAACAAACGCACTAACCTACCACTCGTTCAAAACACCAAGCACAAATTATAATAATTAATTTATAATGGTAAATCTAATAAATAATGTATTAAATTTAATCATAATAAAATTATTAGAAATACAAAAACATTAAAATATAAACAAAACCTTAGAAGCATGACCTACTCCAAGTGGTTCATCAACACAGTCTTATGTTATTAGATCGCACATGGAATCCTCTAAAATAAATTTTAAACATGCTAAAAGTTCTTGACATAAAAATACGTTCCGAGCATTATTAGTGCTAGAATTTGGATTTTTTCTTTCCTTTCCTCCAAAGGGGTCGTCCTCACAATTAGGATGCAAATCCTTTTTCTTTCCTTTTAGATAAATATAGCGAACCTCCATTTTCTTTTCAAGGGCTTGGCATGTCAAAGAAGCTAGCTAGTGGTATTATTATTATTATTATTATTATTATTATTATGTCAAAATTAAATTCAACCTTAAATCAATAAACTTTTAACACAATTTAGCACACATTTAGATTATAAACAATGTACCACATTCCATCCAACATCAAACCTAAAGACCCAAAACTTTTTTTCCCATTTCCCATCATATATTCTTAAAAGACAGATAGAAGTACCTTGATATTATTTATTCCAAGTCCTCTGCTCAATAAAACTTGCAGCTAAGAGGAATTTTGTCAATTTCTTCACAAATCTGCTCCCTAGCATCACCCCATTAAATTTTCAAAAGCACCCTAATCTTTTACTAGCTAGTAATGGTGCTAATTGTTTCCAGCATCAAGCTGCACCCCATTTTTTTCATGAGCACATGATCTAAAAACTCACTTAAAGGTGTAAAATAGGAACCACCAGATTTCCCAAAGCTGAATCTCTCCTTCGTCATAATATATTTCAGGGCATATAGCAACGAGGATAAGATTCTATGGTGAAAAAAATGATGTGTTTTTAATGTTTCAGACAATATTAGAATTGGTATAAACTATTATATTTACTTTTTGATATCGTTGATATCATTATTAGCCAAATTGAAGCTAGTATAGCAAGCCATACGACATGACAAGTGAAGCTGCCTGCATACAGCTCTGCAATAATCGAATCCATGTAAAAGCTTGACATTGAAATACTGAATTTGGCAAGGAAGTTAAAAAGTTACACATTCAATATTCTTATCAAGGTCTACTCCACATTTGGTTTCTAAAAAGATTAGCTCTTCTAGCTAGTCGTGTATGCAGAGGACTTGTGGGAAAAGTTCAAAGATTAATAAAAAAATTAAGAGGGAAGAAAAAATTCTTTATCGGCTAATTTAAGTGTTGAAACTAAACAAAAAATTATATGGTCGGCCTAGTAACTTAATAGTGGATAAGATTAGAGGTGGGCAAGTGGGTTAAACGGGCCAAAAAATTTTGGCCCACTTTAAAAACGGGCCAAAATTGCCTAACCTTAACCAACCCACTTTAGCCCATGGGTTAAACGGGCCAGCCCACTTTTTGACCCTTTTAACCCACTTACATATTTTATGAGTTAAATGGGCCAAGTTGACCCATTTAACTTATTTATATTAAAAATAAGATATATATAATAAAAAAGAGAATATATATATATAGGTTATATATATTAATGATTAATTTCATTATTATTTTAATTGCTTTTTATATAAAATAAGTTTTCTAAAATAACTTATTAGATAATATATTTTATTTAAAACAATAATAATATATTTTATAAAATTTTATGGTGCATGTGCATTAATTTGTCATTCTTTGTTATAATTAACACATAAATTTAATCTCAAGTATAAAAAATCTCAAGAATAACCTTCATTAATACATATTTACCCTATAATTATTTATTTTATTTTTATAAAAGTGGGTTGGTGGGTCAACCCACTTAACCCGCGGGCCTTAAGTGGGCTGGGTAAAATTAACCCACTTTTAAACGGGCTAAAAAAAGCTGGCCCTAACCCGTTTTTAAAGTGGGTTAAACGAGCTGGCCCGCGGGCCATAGCCTATTTGTCCAGCTCTAGATAAGATACCTGCAACAAAAGCTACGATTTCAAAAATGTACTGAGACTGAAACTGAATGGAAAAAAAATATATTTGTTAGTCATTACACATCATGAAGAATATTTACAGACATTAAACAATTAATCTAGTCGAAACATATTAAAAAAACATCATGCATTGAAAATTCAATCAACCATAAATTGATCCAACTGCAATTAAACCATGGCTTCCTTCATATGATTTTGCAGCTTTACATGATTCTTTTGCCACTCTAGAGTGAGGTCCATTGCCAATTAACAGATCATACTATTAGCGTCATCATCTAAATCGTCGTCGATCATCTTCGGACATCCACTAGTCCACAATGTATTTATACACTCATCAGTCCGGTACTGACATTGCCGGAAATCCGTAGGGTTAAAAAACCCAATTCTTGTAACAAACACTTTAGCTGTGATAGAAAGTGCCCGATCCACACCATAGACATGATGAAATTTATCAACTTTTGCCTCGAACTTATTCAACAATACCTCAGGTAGACAACCATAAGTTTTCTCATTGATTCTTAAACCCAGAAATAGCTTCCACAAGGAAAGATCTTCCATAAAAAGTATCAAAACGAAACTGGGGAGGAGTTTGAAACAGAGTGAAACATTTGGGGGGATAATATCTTCAAGCAATTTGGCACGGCCATCTTTATGGTAATCCATGGCCGTGAATACGTCCATCTTGCTGAATTATCCTCCAGAGGTTTTAAGCAGAAGCATGTTTCGGTATCTTAACCGAACCGTGAATCGTCCCGAATGCTTAAATTCCTGATCATTGCATTGATGATGATGATCATTGATATCAGGAACAAGTGGTTCCTCATTCATTCTCACACGACAACCTGCGAAGAACTCTGCCATTAGTGTTGAAAAAAAAAAAATCGCATGTTTCTATCAAATTTGTTCCTTGAAAGGTCTTTGCTGCTCGATGGAAATTTAGATAGGGGAAGAGAAATTGCAAGTAGACGGTATAGGGTTATATATATACACATATATTTTTTTATCATTACAACGGAAAAAGGAGATAATAGAAACTTACTACCTCTCGTTTGGGAGATGTTATTAGGCTATAAAACAATTGACTAGTATATATTTGTAGTGATAATTAGGGCAGAAGACCAAAGTGAAAAAAGGGTAACAATTTCAAATATCTACCACCAAAAGAGGAAAGATGATAGAAAACTGGGTTTTGTTAAATACAACGGTCATCTTTCCCACAACATTGGCGCATATAGCTAACAATGGTCAATTTTGCGGGTTAGGATTTACCCTAATATGGAAGAATGTGTGATCATATATTGTATGGTTTAATTAATGTGAAAGCCTATAGTACTCTCCGCTAATCATTTATATTTACTTTAAAATAAATTGTATTTCCAACTACTTAATGCTGCATATACATAATGTCTGTATTAAAATCAAATTAATCTAAACTAATCTCTACCTTTGTGAATATTTGGAGATCTGATGAATATGGTATGGTGTGTGGCTGTATGCAAGTGGAAAAAGATTAATTGGTAGTAACACATCATATGTTTAAATGAGTATTGATAATTATTAATATTATTTTGACAAATTATAATAATAGTGGCTGGTTTTTAAACAATTACTCAAATAAAAAATTATGTGCATATCAAAATTTTACTAACATTATACGCTACTAATTCATTTATGTAATTTATTAGTACCATTGAAACCTTAGTCATGTATAAATAATTTCCTCAATTAATATTGATGCGTAGAGATTAGAATGGCTAGTTTGGCTCATAAAAATGTTATACTTGTAGTTGCCTAAAGTATTTAATTTTTTGAGATACAATTTTTAGTCCTTCTCTTTGATATTTTACTAAGTTAAATCAAATATATTACTACTAATAGCTTTATAGCTTAATAGAATTTTTTTAATCTCTCAGGTGAAAAATATTAGATTCCATTCCCTCTCTTGCTGTAATGATTAAAAAAAAAATTCTTTAAACTTTTCCACTATAAATTAATCATTCACGATTATAATAGCAATAGGGAACAGTGACTCGACACCAACCGGATCCAAGGGGCACACCTATTGTTAATTATCTTTTGGTTCTTTTTTTTCCTTTTTCTAAATTTTTACGTGCATAGGAAAAGGAATTGTCTTATGAAAGGCATTTGAAACATTTTAATGCAATGATAATACGAAACTAACTTTTTCAGCATTGTTAAGGCTTCAGTTGCTGGATGAAAATTGAGAGGCCAATCATGGGACCTATAAGTCTAACTAAGGATATTACAGGGTCTAAGGTCTAGCAAGTTTAACCAAATATGATCAGACAAGAAAGCTATTTTATAAAAGGAAAAAAAAAAACGTTTTTCCTGTTTGAGAGTCTAAGACTTTTCTATTAAATTCTCTTAACATTTTCGTTAAAAAAAAATTAACTTTTTCTTGTTATTACCAGATTTAGTTAGGTTATGTACATATTTGCATCTTCAGTCATCACGTAAAAAATTTGTGTAAAATTGCTCTAGATGAAAACATTGGATGAGACCATTAAATTTTAATTATAATTAGCAGCAATGAATTATCATATGGTTATATTTTCCATTGTTCATCATTAACCATTTGTTATAAAAATACAATATAAAAAGAGCTTCATCATAGTTCGTTGATAAATTCAATTTAGATATTTAATGATGTTGACATAGGCATTGGTATATTCTTTTATCTGTAACTGCTCAAATCTAGCTTTGTTGACTTAAGCATATTAATTGGGCTTAGAATGGGTGTCTATGTCCATCCGTGTAATGTCTCAAGCACATAAGACGTTATAGTTTAGTCACATGTACCACTTGAGTGATACATAAGATATCCATTAAACTAAGTGGGTTACTAGTTATTTTTAATTAAAAAATCATTATTAATTTTATAAAAATTTTAGCAAAGCACCATCTGTTTTTTCATGATTCTAGTTATTTTAAACTTATAATATTGACCTATTTAGATAATAAATTTTTAAAGAAACTCTTTTGCAATATTAAAGCCCACTAGTGCGAACCACGGAAGCTCAGCTCCACCCAAAATCAAAGATTTTAGTCCTGAAGGCCCATATTAATTAACATAAATTTAAAGTTTTATTATAGGTATCCACAAAAATTCAAGTAATAAATAAATTTCTTCTCAAAATATTATAAAAAGTATCAACCATTGCATCATCTAATGTATCACTCATCTAGCTCGCCATATCTAAAAATTAGCAATCAAAATGAATATCCATATAAAACTGGAATAAGGAAAAATGAGTGGTAAAACCCAATACATAGTAAACAAACACACGTGCGCATGTCGTACATGTCACACATGTCTATTCTAATGCAACACCCATAAGTTAAGTATTAATTTAAAGTCCACAAGAATACCAACATGCACAAGAGTACTCATGACTCCTGCCAAGCAATGGGGAACAAAAGGAGTCCTGGATCATGCATTTTCGCCGGGGGGGGGGGGAGGGGGGTCGGTGCGCTCTAAGCATCTAAAGTACTGCATCTTGTTGAAGTTGTAATCAAACTCACAGCCCAGTCCAAGGGCTACTTCCTAAAGGAAGTGGCCAAGCAGTAGCCAACAAATAATTAAGCTGAGTTTAAGTATTAGTTCAATTATTAGATGTTATCCAAACAAAAAACACGCATTTACTACATATTTTTACTGTAACTATCTAAAATTTAAAAATATCAATTTAGTACCTAAATTGTGACTGTATTACAATTAATTAACTACGCTAACTTTTGCAATTAACTACATCAAGATACTATAAATGGGTTCTCTGTGGTATTAATACCCTTAATTGTGTCGCTTGACTTGCAAACAATAATATACGTACTAACTATATAAAAAAAAAAACACATTAAACAACAATATATGTTGTTTTATATATAATATTGTAATATACATGGCACTTACATATGAAAACAAATATCGGAAGTCATTCCTTTTTATCTTAAATTATTAAGTGAGTTGCTTGATATGAAAACAATAGTAAACGTAATAATTATATTACAAAAAATATATTGAAACTTATCTCTATGACTTATTAAATATGTAAATTAGTTGTTTATATATATTGAAACCAAATGAGTTGAAAGGTGAGGAGAATATTTTTAATGTAAGTTTAGATGGAATGATGGATATAATATCAAATGCAAACCATGAAGTTGTGTATTCCAAGCGATCCGCTTTGGATTGTTGAAAAGAAGGCAAGTGTTTTTATCAAAATAAGCCACGAAAAATGTGAGAAACATCTATTACGAATAGCCCGTTTACACAGTTATTCACAATTGATAATGACTGATTTGGTTTTCTGATAAAGTCAAATTCGAATGGTATCATCTAAGCAGCATAAATAACAAAAACAAGAAGAAATTTCTCCCAAGCTCTACAAATACGGATTTTACCCTTGTTAATCAAGCAAAAATTTATCACCTATTTGCTCATTATTACAAATTGGACATTAAGCTGTAAAAACCAAAAGAGAAGGAAAAAATATGCAACCAAAATTATGATAGGCATAGCTCATAAATGATTAAAACGAAATACTAACCTATACAATCTATTTTATCAAAGTACCAAGACACTAGGAGTAAAATTTGACAAATACAACTTGAGAAAATCTTTTCTTAAAATCACATAAGTTCAAAGTTTTAAAAATAAATTCTCAAATGAAACTTGTTCATGAATCAACTTAGTGTACCGAAGTTTTTAAAGAAAATAAACCAAGTATAGAACCTCATTTTAAACTTGAGTCGCTCCTTTAGAAAAATCATAGAAATAATTTACTACAAAGGTTTCAATTTATTTATTTATTTAATGGTTATTGATTAAAATAAATGATGTTTAGTTATCTTATCTGCGCTTGCGTATCTATTATTCTCTCGAGTTGCACTACTCCTTTGGTGTTCTCTTTGTTATGAAGTAGACCTTATGCATAATGTAGAAACCTCTCTATGATTAAGATAGTATTTCTAGGCGTTAATATCATATACAATGGGTTATCACATTTAAGGTATCCTTCGGGACGTGGCAAATAAAATAAATATATGTGTATATATATTATACATCTCTAAAAAGGTAGCAAAAAGACTACATGTTTTAGCTGTTTATTGTTTCCTATGTGTTAATAGGAAGGAGGGAAGGGGGGAATACATATCTTATAAGATAAAAAAGTAGCAAAAAGACTACATGTGTTTTAAGAAAAATCATCTTATTCAATTACGGAAACTATTAAAAATAGTTGCAAATTCTAGTATCGCACATGTACACGTATTAATAATAAAAAGTAAAATAAAATATTATGGATGGCAAAAATGCTATTCAAACATATATGTAAGAATAAATGCCTCATGCAAGAGTCATAGCTCTTTCTACAAGTCTTTTTTGGAAAAGTCACCTTGTTTAATTATGAAATGACTAAGAAGAGCCGCAAATTCTAATGACACGCATGTATAGGTAATATAAATCACTT
>JAMXBD010004810.1:0-41346 GCA_024138025.1 Combretum micranthum
AATCGATATATTATATGCTCAATTCCGAGTCAAAATGAGTTAGATATGGTCATTTAAAGTTAGGAATTTATCTTATGCGGAAATTGACGAACTTAGTAGTTAGAATAGTTAAGTTATTAGAACCTTATGAGAAATACTCATTTTGGGTATTCCTTGTACTTAGGTGAATTGGAGGACGGATTTCCACTCCCCGAGGACTACTACGACTAGTGGATTTCTCTCCATGGCTGAGTGAGTTCATTTCTTAAATAGTTATGCTCATGTATGTGCTTGTAATCGTAGTGACATTAGAATTAGGAAAAGATAAAATTAAGTTGAGTGTGACATAATCTTGGTTGAATGAATGATAAGCATATCGAGACGAGACTTGTTGATAAATCATTGTATGAGCTAGTATAGACTTGGGATTATCTGAAATTCTCTATGATTACACTTAATCTGTCTAATTAATATGCCATGAATTATATGAATAAATTGTATATGCATATCATTTAGTATATCATTTAGTGAGTCACATTTGCATTACGAGAATGCTTTTGGTGGGAACAAAAGCATGATCGGGAGGCAACGGTCTTCGTTAACATTAAGGATCAGCATCGCTTAAGTTAATGGGAAGTGGAGTGAAGACATAAACCAATACATATAAACAGGTGGAGGACCACCTTCGTTAACATTAAGGGCCTATGAGTCGCTTATGTTAATGGGAAGTGGAGTAGACACTATAAACCACAAGAAAAAATATTGGAATTGTGGTCGCATGTTTATGGACCACCCCAAACCCCGAATGGAGGGCGTAAATCCATTCACATATGGCTACCGAAAGTCATATGCTTGTATGATCATTTGCTTGTGCATCTCATATGGCTGCTAATAATTTGTCTGTTATATACTATTGTTGAGCATTATTTATTTGTGAATGAATCTCACTAAGCCTATAGCTTATACCCCGATAGTTTTGTTGTGGTGTTCCTATTTTTGGTTGTTTCGAGAGGACACGTGTCACAGGGTTATCTTTTGGATGAATGAGCTTTTAAAGAAGTCGGGACCTAGCTAGAGGCATGGACTTCTAGGAAAATCTCCTTGATATAGACCTTAGTATTTGTAAATGTGAATTTAGAATGGACGGACTTTCATTATTATTTTGGCGGGGGAATGCCCCCTTGACTTTTGTAAAGACTTAATTTATTTATATCGTTGTGATTTCTATTCTTAATGCTAATGTATACCTTCTTTAGAATATTCGATTCAAAGTGTGATCCTAAAAGTGGTGCAAGTACACCTTACACCCGATATGTAAACTTATGGGATGACTAAGGTTGTCAATCTTAAGTTTAAATATCGAGTGTGGTGGACTGTCGCGTTTAGGGTACCCTTTGGGGCGTGACAACTACTGCCACATCTAGATTCAATGGAGTTGATTTTTCATTAAACTCTTCCTTTTGACTTTTAAGCTTTCTCCTGTCGTAGGGCTTCTTTTTTGCACAGACTTTCCTCCTTGTAAATATTCTTTGAGTAAAGGTAGAAAGAGGGGATGACACAGGTTTATCCTTTCTACTTCATGTGTTATAATGATCTTAGGAGCGTCATTAGAGGTGGAAGGGAGTGATGTTTCTGCTTCCTTGACTATCTTGGTAATGTCATTGGAATTTTTTTTTAGCCAAATATAATTGGAGATGAACTCACATATTTCCTCCATTATTGCCTATTTTTCAACTTCTTTGTTCTTCAAAATTTCTTCTTCAACCCCAGCAGCTATCTCAGCTTCAAGTTCATAATAGTCATTATCTGCTAGCACTTGGTTAGTTAGTGCAGTTGACTCTTGTTCTAGAGGTAATCTGTTAAGGTCAATGCCACCAAGGACTATGGCATTGCCTTCTTATGTTACCTCCCTTTCACCATCATTGACTTCCTCAATCGTAGCTTTAATCTCCTCAAATACTACTTTTGTTGGAATCCTAGCCATGAAGATGAGATTATAATCCTCATTTGATGATTCATCATAGATGATCAGTTTCCTTCTCTTCTTTTTAGTTGAGCCCTTTGGTTTTCTCTTGATGGTCTTTGGAAGCGTTTTAACCTATGGGAAAGGGTAAAGGTGGTTCTAGGAATAGGCTTAAGTACTAGGGAGTCATGGTGTGGTGAAGATGGGGTATGTATTTAGGGTAAAGAAGTTGTGTGTATATCAGCTATGGCTTCATTATCCTCACCTGAGTGGTGAGCGAGTGACTCAGCCATTGGTTCTTCAATGATTTGTTGTAAACCCCGGTTTTCCTGGTAATCAAGTAAACTTCGAAAACAGGAAACCGAAACCCTAAACTGGATTAGTATAAGTCTGGTGAGAGAAACTTAGGAACCCTAGATTTGGCTTTCCTTTGGTTTCAAATTAAAGAACATTTATAAAATGATTTCATGTGGAATATTGTTTTAAAGTATATTTCAAACCATAAAAAGTTCTAATTTTGAAATATTTTCCACTCCAGGTCTTCCCGAGCTCCATTACAGAAAGCGAGCCCTAGAACTAGAAATTCAGAAAAATATTCCGGAACACTCTTTGGAACCGAAATTTAATAAGGATTTCAAAACTATAATTTTTATAATTTTTCGAGTTATAAAAATTACAGTTATAGCCTTTTTCCTGTATTTTCTTTCCTACTGGTAAAGTAAATGTCTTGTCTACTATTTATTATTATTCATAAGTACAACCTACTACACACACAACCCATATCCTCATCTTGCATCCTTACAAACACTCAATTATATTTTCTTTTCCAAGAAATTTTTGTCTCTTAACAAATTATTACATTTAATACTTTTTATTACATAAATTACAAATTAAAACAATTTCAAATCTCTCCCTCTCTTTCCTCCTTGCATGGCCAGCGCAACCCCCCCACCCCCCCTAATTGCCTCCAATTGTTTTATTTTATCTCCTTTTTATAATTAAAACAAACCTTAATTCACTTACTATGAATAATCTTTTACTTTTCTCTCTCCTTCATTTACTACATTTGTTTCAAAAAACTCACAAAACTCTCTCTATTCTCTCCCTATTGCCGTGAGCTCCTCACCACCACACACACAACAAGCTTCATTTCTTTTACATTTTTTCATTTTTCCTGATTCAACCTTAGGTGATAAATCCTAAGCCTTTCTGCCCTTTAATCTTGTAATGGCAAGATTATTCATGAGTATCTTCACCTTAAGTCCCCATGAGCATTTGCTAAGGACAAGAAAATACTAATACACGAATATCAAGCCATCACAAGAGTAGATCTTGTGTTTAAATGAGTTTTTGTTGAAATATTTTCATATTCATGCATATAAAAGTAGAGTAAAGTAGAGATCTTGCATAAAAAATATATGTTCATGCTTTTAAACTTCATTTCATGCATTATAAGTAGTAGATCTAGCATTTAGATACTCATAATAACTTAACATTCATGATCTCATGAATATTTGTGTTTTCATGCATTAATGCTCATAAAAGGCTTTGTCTAGTGTATATAAATGTTGTAGTTAGTAGATCTTTAAGTAGATAAGACAAGGAACTTAAAAAGGAAAGTTTTTGTTGGAAATGTTCAAAGAAAAATTCGTATGACTTCAAAGCTATGTTTTAAAAACCCTTGTATCAACTCTAAAACTCATGTTTTATGTGAAAAATGAAGGGTATAGGTAATAGATACTATTAAGTAATGATTTTTATAAGTTGAAATGAGTTTTGATGAGATTAATGTGTAAAACAAAGAGTAGAAACAAGATAGGAAATTTTGAGTTACTAGTCAACTTGTGAAATTCGTAATTTTGGATTATGGCCATAAGAACACCTATTATCTAAGTTCAAAATGAAAGTTTTATGTAATAAATTAATTTCTTAAGGGATAGGCATAATAAAGTCTTAAATTTTAATGCATTAAACAAGTTTTTCCCAAAGAAATCATTCAAAAATTAAATTTCTAAAAATTCGGATTTTTGAATAAACCCTATTTGAAAACATGTTTACAAAGTGTAAAATGCAAATTTTTATGTAAAAATGAAGGTCTTAGGTAATAGATGTAATGAAGATTCAATTCAAACAAAGATAACTAGAAATTCCTAAGAATTAATCCCAAAACACAAGTTAGTTATCAAAATTAGGAAACTAGATTTCTCAAAAGTAGTTATTCTTGAAGTCTTGCAAAATAAAGAGTTCTAAAATTTTCTTTTAGTAAAAATCATCAAGATCATGCATACATTAGACTCATCACATGTCATTTATGTTAGGAAATCATTAATATTGCATGTATAATTGATTTATCAAGTAGAAACATTTCAAACATTTACAAAACTATTTTTCGGAATTGGAAACCGTTACTGATCAGAATTGATCCTTCTGTTTCTTGGCCCAAAAATCTTCAAAACTTGAAAATAATATTATAATTATATAGATCATTCAAAGTAGATAGAAATCGATATATAATTTGCGAAATTCCGAGTTAAAATGACCAAGTTGTGGCCGTTTTAAGTTGGAACTTCCGCAAATAGCGAGAATTACGAATTTATTAAGTTTTAATATATAGTTTGGATTAGTTAAGTGATGAAATACTTATTAGGGTATTTCTTCCTTTTTAGGTGATCCTAAAACCGATGAATCTTTACCACTGAACTATTACTACTAAAAGACTGGTGAACCATGACCGAGTGAGTATCACTTCCGATTTTAATTATTGTTTGTGATTATAATGGTAGTTGCACTGGATACTTGGCAAAGATAAAATGGATATGCCTGATGGGGATAAATGGGTATTATATATGATTGTTGTTGATATAAGAATTGAATATAAGAATATTGAAGCCGGGTTATTAACCATTGCTTGTATAGATGGGATAGGATTGATTGTCCGTGATTATTGATTTATCACTTGAAGAATTGGTATAATTGAATATTCGGAATTGAAAATAAATACGAACTCATTCATATCATAATGGGGATGGAGCATTAGCATTTGATGGTTTTCCATGATCCTAAACGGTGTAAAAGTTGGTTAATTATGATCCATAAAACGAATGAGTGGGTTGGTTAATCATGATCTATAAAAGGAATTTATAAGTTGGTTGACCGTAACTAAACGGCATCGTACCTTAAGATTTATTAATCTGCTTACCCCAGATAGAAGGCGCAAGTCCATCCACATATAATTCTGGCTGGTCATATGTTTGTTGATTTCATGTGTTTAATGCATATCACTTGTCTGATTAATTACTTATTTGATTGATGTGTTATAATTGTGATCTTGGAAGTTCTCACTCACTAAGCTAGTGTAGCATACGTCCCTACAGTTTTTATTTATTGCAGTAGGAATTCATATGGGTTAGGCCGAGACAAGCTACAGCTCAAGTACAGGAGCTAGGCGTTTCCTCTAGAAGTTGTTTTTAAATTTGATTAAACTTCCGTAGGAAACCAAGAGTGTCACGCCCCATAGGAGTATCCTAAACGTAACAGTCCGCCACATGCCATATAAGACTATCGAATTACTACCCATGTCCTTCGGAAGTCTTATATGATGTAAGGCATCCCTTTACGATAATAGAATACTCGACTCAATGGAGTTAAAGAGTTTCATTTAGCATTCGATAGTAATAGATAATAAATCAAAACACATAAGTAATTAAATACAAAGTCTAAGGAGGATTCCCCTGCAAAAGAAAATTTAAAGATCCATTACAGTCATCCAGAGTTCCTTGGTTTCCTACGGAAGTCTAATCAAATTTGAATACAACTTCTACGGGAAAAGCCTAACTCCTGTACTTGAGTTGTAGTTGGTCTCGGCCTAAGCCATATGAACTCGTGCTGCAATAAATAGAAACTATAGGGGCGTAAGCTACACTAGCTTAGTGAGTAAAAACTGCTAGTAATGTGCCCTAGGCCATATGGATTCTTTATCATTTATATGTTTGTTATCAAGTCATTTTAATTATCAAAGATATTTTGGCCCTATTTACTTTGGTAATGTTATTCCTGAATATTTAGTTTATACCTTATGTTGTTAAAGTATGTGACTTTAATAGTAGAACCATAAGCTGAATTATAACTTTATTCTAAATTATCCCTAGTCACTCATTATGTGGAATGATAATGATTTAAGACTAGTATGATTGCTGTATGATGATCAAGTTTTACTGATCATGGATATGGGATATCAATTCAGCACATAGATACAAACAGGAGTGTATTGTATTGGATTGACCAACTATAAATACTGTATGGATCAATGCAATAAGTATTCTTTATTTACAATGTTGTTTTAGTCCTTTGACCTAATGGCACCATGGATTCCTATATAGCAGTTTCCATGTTTTGATTCATCTCTTCATCATCTTTAATCGGATGATTGTAAATTAAACTTGGGCATGCAATATGTTATATAGAGGAATGTGAGTGTTAGTGAAGGGATTTGTTCATCTCATTAATTTGAGAGAGATATCTATCAGGCCTCTTGATGAGTAAGACTGAGAAATGCATGGCCATGCTCGAATGAATTGATAAAGAGTTATCAATATCATTTGTTTAAGTCAGTCAAACTCTAGATTCAAGAAATAAGTAATTAGACAATATAAGAGTGTTTTGATCCACACCTTATGTTTGATTATAAGATATCGTGTAACAAAAGGACTGAATGACTAACTGTTAGTAGTAAAGTTGGATCATCGATCTTCACTAAAATTGGGTAGACATAATGTCTTGCTAGAGACCAATTATGTCTTGTAGTCTTAAAAGAATGTTTAAGAGCTACTACCAATTTAGTGAACCTACAGGGTCACACACAAAGAATGAATAAAATGGATCTTCGATAATCGTATTGGGAATTGATTAATTAGTTATTTGTCGATTTTAATTAGATTAAAATTAACAAATAAATAAATTAAGATAATAAGGATATATATGTCTTTCTACATAAACCCTAATTTGTTTAGGGTAATTTAAAGAGACATAACCCTTATATATATCAGGGTAATTTAAAGAGACATAACCCTTATATATATATCAGGGTAATTTGAAGGGACATAACCCTTCTATATATATTCTCTTTCTAGGTTAATTTTAATTATCTGACGCTGGCCGTCATTTTAGAAAAGAAAATTCGTAACCTAGAAAGAGAGAGTGAGGGATTCCCAAAGGTCGAAATTTTTCGACGTGCTAGCACACACGAAGATCCAATTCATTCGTGTGGATACCGGTAGAGGGAGTTGGAGCAATCTGCATCTCCTTTGATCCCATCATCAAAACAAAAAGGTACACGATTCCCTTTTCTTTATGATTTAATTGAAGCGCTTGGATCCGATTGGGAATTTAAAAAAAAAAAAAAAAACGATTTTCCGCTGCACGATTCAGATTTGGATCGTAAATTCCCAACAAAAACTTCCATGATCACAATTATAACACATCAATCAAATAAGTGATTAATTAAACAAGTGATATGCATCAAACATGTGAGTTCAACAAACATATGATCAGCCGAAAATCATATGTGGATGGACTTGCACCCTCCATCCCGGGTTAGCAGATTAACGAACCTGGGGTACGACTCCATTTAGGCTTACGGTCAACCAACTTATAAATTCGTTTTATGGATCACGATTAACTAACTCAGTAATTCATTTTATGAATCACGATTAACCAACTTTTACACCGTTTAGGATCATGGAAAACCAACAAATGCTAATGCTCCATCGCCATCATGATATGAATGAGTTTATATTTATTTTCAATTCCGAATATTCAATTATGCCAATTCTTCAGGTGATCAATCAATAATTGCAGACAATCAATCCTAATTCATCTATGCAAGCAATGATTAATCACCCGGCTTTGATATTCTTATATTCGATTTCTCATATCAACAACAATCATATATAATACCCATTCATCCCCATCATGCAAATCCATTTTATCTTTGCCAAGTATTTAGTGCAACTACCATTACAATCACAAACAATAATTGAAATTGGAAGTGGTACTCACGTGGCCATGATTCACCGGTCTTTGAGTAGTAATAGTCCAGTGGTAAAGATTCGTCAGTTTCGGGATCACCTAAAAAGAAAAATACCCTATTAAGTATTTCATCACTTAACTAATCCAAACTATATATCAAAACTTAACAAATTCGTAATTCTCGTTATTTGCGGAAGTTCTGACTTAAAACGGCCATAACTTGATCATTTTAACTCGAATTTCGCAAATTATATATCGATCTCTATCTACTTTGAAAGATCTATCTAATTCTAATACTATTGTCAAGTTTTGAAAATATATAGGTCACAAAACAGAAGGATCAGTTTTGATCAGTAAGAGTTTCCAATTCAAAAATAGTTTTGTAAGTGTTTGAAATGTTTCTACTTGACAAATCAATTATCTATGCAATATTAATGATTTCCTAACATGAATCACATGTGATGAGTTTAATGTATGCAAGATCTTGATGATTTTTACTAAAAGAAAATTTTATAACTCTTTATTTTGTAAGACTTCAATAATAACTACTATTGAGAAATCTAGTTTCCTAACCTGGACAACTCACTTGTGTTTTTGGGATTAATTCTTAGGAATTTCTAGTTATCTTGTTTAAAATTGAGTCTTCATAACATATACTACCTAAGACCTTTATTTTTACATAAAAATTTGCATTTTACACTTTGCAAATATGTTTTTAAATAGGATTTACTCAAAAATCCGAATTTTTAGAAATCTAATTTTTGAATGATTCATTTGGGAAAATTTGTTTAATGCATTAAAATTTAAGATTTTATTATACCTACTACTTAAGGACTTCATTTAATACATAAAACCTTTATTTTGAGCTTGGATAATAGGTGTTTCCATGGTCATCATCCAAAGTTACGAATTTCACAAGTTGACTAATAACTCAAAATTTTCTATCTTGTTTCTACTCTTTGTTTTACATATTAATCTCATCAAAACTCATTTCAACTCATAAAAATCATTACTTAATGATATCTATTACCTATACCCTTCATTTTTCACATAAAACATGAGTTTTAGAGTTGATACATGGTTTTTTTAAATGTAGCTTTGAAGTCATACGAATTTTTCTTTGAATATTTCTAACAAAAGCTTTTCCTTTTTAAGTTCTTTGTCTTATCTACTTAAAGATCTACTAACTACCACATTTATATATATAATACAAAGCCTTTATGAGCATTAATGCATGAAGACACAAAATATTTATGAGAACATGAATGTCAAGTATAAATAAGTATCTAAATGCTAGATCTACTACTTATAATGCATGAAAGGAGTTTAAAAGCATGAACATATATTTTTATGCAAGATCTCTACTTTTATATGCATGAACATGACAATATCTCAACAAAAACTCATTCAAACACAAGATCTACTCTTGTGATTGCTTGATATTCATGTATTAGCATTTTCTTGTCTCTAGCAAATGCTCATGGGGATTTAAAGTGAAAATACTCATGAATAATCTTGCTATTACAAGATTAAATGGTAAAAGGCTTAAGATTCATCACCTAAAGTTGGATTAAGTGGAGAAAGGAAGAAGAAATGAAGATTGTGTGTGTGTGTACAATGGTGGTGGGAGTCACGGCAATAGGGAGAGAAAATGGAGAGAGTTTTGTGAGTTTTGAACAAATGAAACAAAATGAAAGAGAGAGAAAAATAAGGATTATTTATATTAAGTGAATTGGGGTTTGTTTTATTTATAAAAATGAGATAAAATAAATTAATTGGAGGCAAATTGGGGAGATATGCACCGGCCATCCTTGGACTGAGAGAGAGGGAGAGTTGAAATTGTTATATTTTGTATTTTATGTAATAAAATGTATTAAATATGATAATTTGTTTAAGAGACAAAAATTTCTTGGAAAAGAAAATAAATGAGTATTTGTAAGGATGTAAGACTAGTGTATGGGTTGTGTGTATAGTAGGTTGTCCTTGTGAATAGTAATAAATAGTAGATAAGACATTTACTTTACCAGTAGTAAAAAATACAGGAAAAAGGCTATAACTGTAATTTTTATAACTCGAAAAATTATAAAAATTATATTTCTGAATTCCTTATAAAATTTTGGTTCTAAAGAGTATTTCAAAATATTTTTCTGAATTTCTAGTTCCAGGGCTCGCTTTTCCGTAATGGAGCTCGAGAAGGCCCGGAATAGAAAATTTTTTCGAAATCAGAACTTTTTATGGTTTGAAATATACTTTAAAACAATATTCCACATTAAATTATTTTATAAAAGTTCTTTTAATATGAAACCGAAGGAAAGTCGGATCTAGGGTTCCTAGGTTTCTCTCACCAGGCTTATACTAATTCGGTTTAGGCCGGTTTCCAGTGTTTACTTGATTACTAGGAAAATTGGGGTTTACAACCTTCCCACCTTAAAATAGAGTTTTATCCTCAAAACTGAACTAACATACCTTGTCCTTCAAACAAGTCGGGGTACTTTCTTCGGATCTCCTCTTCAGCTTTCCCAGTAGCTTCGTCAGAGGCATGGTTTCTCCACAACACCTTTACATACCGAATTTCTTTGCTTCGAAGCTTTTGATTTTTCCTATCTAGAATCCTTATGGGATGTTCTTCGTAGGTCAAATTCTCTTTCATCTGAATAGGTTCCAATTCCAAAATCTTTTCAGGGTCGAGTACGTATTTTCTTTATACCGACACATGGAACACATTTTGAACTCCCAATAAGTTCGGTGGTAAAGCTAGCCGGTATGCTAGATTTCCGACTCTTTCCAAGATTTCGAAGGGTCTAATATACCTTAGGCTCAACTTTCCTTGTGTACGTATTCTCCTTATACTTTTGATCGGGCTTATTTTCAGGTATACATGGTCGCCCACTTTAAACTCGAGTTCCCTTCTTTTCAAATCCACCCAACTCTTTTGCCTGTCATGAGCTTCTTTCATTTTTTGTTGGATTACCCTTACCTTATCGGCCGCTTCTTTACCAATTTCGGCCCGATAGCTAATTTTTCCACATCATCCCAAAACAGAGGGGACCTGAAACGCCGTCCATATAGGGCTTTGTAAGGTGGCATCTGAATAGTTGAGTGGTAGCTATTGTTGTAAGCAAACTCGATGAGAGGTATATGGTTATCCCAGCTCCCTTTGAATTCCAACACACAGGCTCTTAACATGTCTTCCAAGGTTTGGATTGTCCGCTCAGATTGTTCATTGGGCTGAGGGTGGTATGTTGTACTGAAGTGTAATTTTGTACCTAAGCTCTTCTGTAGACTTGTCCAGAACTTAGACACAAATCTTGGGTCTCTATTTGAAATAATCCCTGCTGGTATACCATGTAGCCGCACAATTTCCCGAATGTAGATCTTAGCCAACTTGTCCATTGAATAGGTCATGTTTTTGGGTAAGAAATGCGTTGACTTAGTTAACCGATCCACTATCACCCATACAGCATCACAGCCCAAGGAAGTCTTTGGAAAGCCACACACAAAGTCCATGGATATCTGATCCCACTTCCATTCGGGGATGGGTAAAGGCTTTAATAATCCTCTTGGCCTTTGGTGTTCCACCTTCACTTGTTCAAACTGGGCACTTCATTACATAATCTGCTATATCCCTCTTCATGCCATTCCACCAATAGTGGCTTTTTAAGTCCTGGTACATCTTGGTGCCTTCAGGATGCATAGTATAACTGAAGTTGTGGGCTTCACTCATTATCTATTTTCTTAATTCTCCATCTTCCGGCACACACAATCTCCCCTTCATTCTGATCACATCCTCTTCAGCTATTGCAAAGTCCAGGTATTTCCCCGCTTGGGTTTCCTTTTTAATCCTTTGTATTACTTCATCATACATTTGGGCTTCTTTGATTCTTTCAATCAAGGTTGGTTCCAATACCAGATTAGCTATTTCGAGCTCTCCACTTTGGTCTATGAACACAATCCTCAACTTCTCAAAATCTCTTATCAGATCTCTTTAGCTTATGATTAAAGCAGCTACTTCTCCATAATTTTTCGGACTTAAGGCATTTGCAACTACATTAACCTTCCTTGGACAATAATTTATTCTCAAATCGTAGTCCTTTATCAGTTCCAACCATCTCCTTTGCCTCATGTTTAGTTCCTTTTGTGTGAACAAATACTTAAGACTCTTGTGATCCGTGTATACTTCATACCTTTGTCCATACAGATAATGTCTCCAAAGTTTCAAGGCAAAGACAACTGCAGCCAATTCCAGATCATGCGTAGGATAGTTCTGCTCGTGGGGTCTTAACTGTCGAGAGGGATAGGCAATAACCTTTCCTTCTTGCATTAGAACACATCCAAGGTCATTCCTTGAAGTGTCACTATGCACCGTATAAGACTTTTCCATGTCTGGCAGAATTAAGATCGGTGCCGATACCAATCGTTGTTTCAATTCTTGGAAGCTTTGTTCTCTTTTACTCGTCCAAACAAACTTTTCACTGTTTTGTATCAATTGAGTCAATGGCTTAGCTATCTTCGAAAAATCTTTCACAAACTTGCGATAATAGCCAGCCAATCCCAAGAAACTTCTTATTTCAGTAACTGTTTGTGGCTGTTTCCACTCCACTACAGCCTTAATCTTTTCTGGGTTAACTGAAATCCCTTCTCCTGTTACAACATGTCCAAGAAAAGATATTCTATCCAACCAAAAGTCACATTTGGATAATTTGGCGTACAACTTGTTTTCTCTTAAAGTTTGTAGCATCATTCGAAGATGTTCCTCATGTTGTTCCCTATCTTGGAATATATCAGAATATCATCTATGAAAATCAATTACACACTTATCCAAAAGTGGCTTGTAGACCCTGTTCATAAGATCCATAAATGCCGCTGGTGCATTGGTCAGTCCAAATGACATCACCAGAAAATTTTAGTATCCATAACGAGTATGAAAAGCCATCTTCGATACATTCTCTAGCTTTATTGTTAGCTGATGATATCCTAAGCGCAAATCAATGTGTGAGAACACACATGCTCCTTAAAGCTGATCAAACAAATGATCAATCATTGGTAAAGGGTATCGATTCTTGACTGTAACCTTATTTAGCTCACGATAATCGATACATAATCTCATAGACCCATCCTTTTTCTTTACAAATAGAATAGGTGCGCCCCATGGCAACACAATAGTCTTATGAATTCTAATATAAGAGTTCCTATAATTGGGTCTTTAGCACTTTTAACTCAGCCAGTGCCATCCGGTATGATGCTTTAGATATTGGTTCGTTATTGGAGCCAATACAATTTCAAAGTCAATTTCTCTTTTCAGTGGTAACCCAGGTAAGACTTCTAGAAACACATCCAAGTACTCATTTACTACTGGTATATCCTTTTTTTCCCGAGTTTCCTCCTCATCCAGAGTACCTTCGATAGGCACTATCTCTTCATCTTCCATCATCAACTCAAAAGAATTTAATCCAAACTTTCTTGGAACTATGGTTTCTCTTACGAACTCCACTCTTTCCCCTGATTGATCATTGAAACTCACCATCTTCCTTTGGCAATCCACTGCAGCTCTAACCTTGCTTAACCAGTTCATGCCAAGAATGACTTCATACTTGTTCATTTCCAATATTATCAAATTGCTCCTCGAGTTGACACGACACTTCCTGTGGGTGTTTTAATTCTCAGGCTAGCAATAGTTGTGGCTATAGGTAATCCAAGTTACCCAGCTAAACTAGTGGTGACGAACGAGTGAGCCGCTCCCGTGTCAAACAAAACATAAGCCTCAATTTCGTTTACCCGTATGTGCCCTGTAGTTAACAAACATCCATCACTACTCGATCCTAAAACACTCTCACTGCTATCTATTTGGGGGTTTTAGGTTCCAGCTTTCCTTTTTTTTACAAATTTTAATTCCCTATAGAAAACTGTTAAATAAAGAACTTTTAACTTAAGAGAGTTTTGTTACTAACCTGTCACTAGGCTGCTATCCATGTAGTCTCCTTGGTCCATGGCGGCCAACTCCACCTCCTCATCATCATCCTCCTCGACCATCCACTGGCCCTCAAAGTTGTAGAGTCTCATCCCATGTATAGCTGATGCTGTACGATTTCCACTTTTACTCTCGGATCTTTTAGTGCTGGCATTGCTCGAAGTCTTCAAAGGTCGACCGGCCACACTTTTCCTTTGTGAGCACTCAGAGGTCAAGTGCCCTTTTTCCTTACAAATGAAGCAGGTCACAGCCATTTTCTTTAGACATGTGTAGACCATATGGCCAAACTCGCCGTAGTAATAACACTTATTCCTCAGCTGCGGGCATTGCCTGGGAACATGAGCCTCCTTGCACTTCCAACAAGTGATACCGGCCTTTGACTGACTCGGCCTCCCACTAGCATTGTCCTTGAATCCATGATATGGCTTGTACCTTTTTCCTTTAAACCCTGAACTCAAGGCATCAAACGGCCTCCTTCCGAACACTCTTTTTTCAGGTTCTTGGTATTTTCTCTTCTTGGCTCCTTCAATCACTCGAGCCTTTTCTACCAACTCTGGGTAGGTTTTCATTCCAAAGTCTTCCAACTTGATCCTTAGATCCTCATCCAATCCTCCCAAAAACACTTGTTTCTTGAACTCCTCACTATCCTTAAAGGATTCGGGTGCATACTATAGCAGATGAGTGAATTCAGTCTCATATTGTTCCATCGTTCTACCTCTCTATTTGATATGCAAGAAGTTTGCACTGTATTTCACTCTTAGACTTGAGGGAAAATAATTCTCCAAGAATTCCTGGCGGAAAGACTCCCATGTAACTAGTGGAGCTAAGCTTCTTCTTTTAGAGTCCTACTAGACTCTTGCATTATACCTCAGCATATACATCCCATATACCAACTGTAAATATGGTGGAATCTCATAAGTAGCAAAGGAACTCTCTATTTGAGCCAGCCAGTCCTCGACTTCATCGGGCTTACCGAATGCCCCATCAAAATACCGATTACTCTTGATAAAGTCTGGTAAGGAGCTTTGTTGAGGTCTTCGGTATGGTGGAGGTGGTGGTAAAGGTGCATTGTATGAATGCTCCTTCTATAGAGCAGGGACCTCGGCAGTCACTTCGCGGTGATCTGCGGGTGGTGATGGTAGCGGAGCAGAATCCCTGACCCTTTGTCCTTGATGCGGGTTCTGATTTTGGTTTTGGTTCTGGATGAATGTGTTTAAAAGATTGGCCAACTGCCCAATCGCATTCATCATATCATTTTGCGGTTCTGGGATGCTACTCCCTGTTGCTTTGGTTGTGACATAGCGGGTTGGTTGACTTCGTTTGGAAGAGGTTCTTGCTCTTGATTTTGGATCCATCGTTTCGTCTGTTTGCACATTATTGGTAAGTTTAGTGTCTTTTTAATGTTTTTCAAATTTGTAAAAGTTAATTAATCAAACAAGGTTCGTGAACTTAAGAAAATCCGAGAAATCATAATTTCTGAAATGTAAATCAATCTTATGAAACTTCACATAATCATAAGGAAATCATAAAATAAAGGAACTCGTATATAAAGAAGTAAATTCGCAAGTTCAGAATAATGGAATGAATGAATGAGTGCTCATGCGACTATATGTAGTTAATGCCATTTGTAGCTAATGTACAACATGCTCGTTCATCAAAGAATAATAGTAATTTCTTTCCTTTGAAATAAAACATGATCCTTCATTACTTTAGCGAGCCATACAAGGAATTACATTAGAATATTTCAGTTACAAAATATGGCAAGCTACTAATCTAGTCTTAGCCCTAGACATCATTTTTCTAGCCGAAACTAAAACAAAGCTACAAGAAAAGAAACGAACAGAACACTAAAATGTCTAAGGAAACCTAAGGCAAATTGGCATCCCACATTGCCTACTACAACAAAACAACAAAAGAAAATTCCATTTGGACTCTATGGGTTACACAGCTTCCCATTTCTCAATCTTCACTCGGATCATCGTGAGTCGGACTGGGAAGTTACCCCCTACTAGAAGAACTACTGTCGTCCTAACGGATAAACTGGCCGAGATATTCCCTCACAGTCAATCTCCTCCTCCTAGTGGGTTGAACTAGAGCCTCATGATCATGCTCTTCACTTTCCTCATTCGTCCTCGACTCTTGGATCTTCTTCTGGATTCACCTCCTCTCCACTAACCCTCACTTCCTTCCTGCTCATCCCCTGGATTCTCCTTTATCCCAAGTTCCTTCCTACCTCTACCCATAACCGTCTACGGTCTCCCGAGCTTCCTTCCTAATCCTTTCATCCTTCGTCTCTACTTCCATGGGCTCGGGGAGCACGGGTTCGAGGACCACCTCATTAATCATTGGAGGACGTTCACCTTCAATATAAAATACCTCTCCATACAAGGGGATCTATTTTAGGCTCTCTTCTCCCGCTATCGAGAATCTCCAAATCTTGGTTGAAATCCCAAACAACTTGATTAGGATCAGGGTTCAGGTCTTCTCCCATTTCTAAGGGAGGGGTAGGGGTTCTAGGTACCACATTCTCAGCCTAATTAGGGTCCTCCTTGGAATCCTCTTCTTCCTATTCTTCCCCAACCTCGTTACCTTCTTCTGGCACAGGTGCATTATTTAACTGCAGACCTATATTCCTAGCTGGTGGAGGTGGGATGGTTATGTGAGGTGGGAGAATATCTAGGTAAACAGCATGCCACACAATATGATTCCATGCATGCTATGTTCCAATCATGGTAGTCAGAAAGATTGTCGAGAGCATATACATTGTAAACCCCGTAATTCTCATAAGCTAAAACCCCGGGAATTGGAAGCGAAACCCTAATCCGATCAGGTTAGTATAGTGAATGAAGCCTAGGAACCCTAAATCCGGCTTCCCTTCGGTTTCATAGTAAAATAATTATTACGAAGTAATGAATAATTGTTGTTCCAAAGTACATTTAAACCTTTGAAAGTTTTAAATTCGGGAATTTTTTTCAATTCCGGGCCTTTCCGACCCAATTACGGAAAAGCGTGCCCCCCCACGGATTCAGAAAAATGTTCCAGAATATTCATTAGAACCGTAATTTTATAAGGATTCCAAAAATATCAATTTCATAATTTTCCGAGCTATAAAGATTACAGTTATAGCTTTTCCCGGGTTTTCGGAACAACCGGTAAAGTAGATGTCTTGTCTACTATTCACAAGTACAACCTACATTACACACTACTCCATACCCTATTCTTACATCCTTACAACTACTCATTTCAATTTTCTTTTCCAAGAAATTTTGTCTTTAAATAATTATTACATTTATTACATTTTAATTAACTAAATTAACAAATATTGAAATTTCAAACACACACACCACACACCAAAGAGAGGCCATCGCACCCCCCCCCCCCCCCCCCCCCCCCCCCCCCCTCCCTCCTTAATTCCCTCTCAAATTTATTTATTACTCCTTTTTAATTATCTAAACCCTAATGCACTCCATATATATACATAATTTTCTCTTCATTTCCTTCTTGTTTCAAATTGAAAAAGAGAAAACCTCTCTTCTTTTCTTTCCCTTTGTGCCGAGCACCCCCCTCCCTCTCCTCTGCACTTTCAACTCAAGACTCCTCCATTTCTACATTAGATCCTCCTTTGGTATGTTGATTCAAGCCTTGTTCTTCCTATTATTGTAATGGCAAGACCATATCTTGTGTATTCCTCACTAAATCCCAATGAGCTAATGCTAGGGGCATGGAAACACATGAACAAGAATGTCAAGCCATCACAAGACATGGATCTAATGTTTAGATGTTGTTTTTGTTTAAGATCTCATCTTGTTCATGCATGTAAAGTAGTGATCTTGCACATATATTGTTGTTCATGCCATGAGATCCATGTATTATATATCATATGTAGTAGATTAAAAGGTTAGACATTCACAACTTCATGTACATGCATGATCATAGGTTCATTTTGTTTTATATGCTTTGATGACCATAAGAATGAAGTCTTGTTCATGTATAGAGATGTTAGATAGTATATCTTAACATGTAGAAGGCAAGACCATTGAAAAAGGAAGGGCTTTGTTAGATATGAAAAGTTGAAAATTCGGATGAAATGGAAACCCTACCTTAAAGACGCCCAAAATCAACTTTAAACCCATATTTCATAAGAAAAATGGAGGGTATGTGTAATAGACATGTTAAAGGAATTATATTCATGAGTTTAGATGAGTTTAGGCATAATAAAATAAGGAAAACAAGAGTGAAGTTAGAAGGAAAAATGTTGACTTTGGATGTGTTGTCAAATTCGTAATTTTGGGTAATGCCTAAATAAACACTTAGTATTTAAGTCTAAAATGGAGTTTTATAAGCTAAATGAAGTCCTTAGATAATGTATACATTGGATCTTCAATTTTAATACATTAGAAGATTTTCCTTAAGAAAAAATGCAATGAAAATGAAAATTAGAAAATTCGGATTTTCACAAAAGCTAATTCAAAGACATGTTTACCAAATGAAAAATGGAATTTTTATGCAAATGGAGGCCATGGTTAATATAGACTTTGAGAACCTATATTTAGTTAAATAATAGGTAGATTACAAGATTAAAAGCCAAAGAAACCCTAAGGAGTATAATGTGGAAAAAAATATTCCTAGAATTAGTCTTTATGAGAATTTCCTCAATACTTAAGAGGTCATGTGAGTCATTACCACAAAAGTTATTATGACCATGTATATATTAGGTCTATCACATGGCATTTATATTAGAAATTCATTCCCATATCATTCATGCATGAATCATCACCTAGGAATACTTTTTATCAAAAGCAAAGCAAATTTTCGAGATGGGATCAATTGCGGAACAGAACTGATCCCACTGTTCCGTGACCTTGCTATTTTCAAAACTTGAATTTAATACTTGAAATAGATAGATCTTTCGAAGTAGATAGAGATCGATATAAAATTTGCGAAATTCCGAGTTAAATTGACCAAGTTATGGCCGTTTTAAGTCGGAACTTCCGAAAATAGCGAGAAATCCGAATTCAACTAGTCTAGAGATATAGTTTGATTTAATTACATGGTGAGAATCTTATTAGGATTATTCTTGATTAGTAGGTGATCCCGAGCAGGACGACACTCTACCTCCCGATTATTATTATTAAGGAGTTTGGCGTCCAATGGCCGAGTGAGTTTACTTCCATTCCAATTTAATGCATGCGATTGTATGTAGTGCCACTAGTGATGTAGGCAAGATAAAAGAAACTGTATAAGCAGTTGGGGTATATGGGAATTATTTATGCTGTTGATTGTTGATATGCGAAATGGAGCTTAAGGTATATCGCAACCGGGTGTTAAGATATTGATTGCTTACTAGAATCTTATGATGAATGTCTGCGAATACCTATTGGTCACTTAAAAGAAATTGAATTAATGACTATTCGACTCCGACTATAAATTGAATTCATTCATGTCACGATGGGGTTGGAGCATTCGCATTGTTGGTTAATCGTGATCCATAAAACGACTTGTTGGTTAAATCGTGATCCATAAAACGAATTACTATTAGTTTACCGTGAGCTTAACGGCGTCGTACCGCAGGATTCGTTAATCTGCTAACCCGGGGATGGAGGGCGCAAGTCCATCCACATATGATTTTCGGATGGTCATATGTTTGAAGATCACATTTGTTTGATGCATACACTTGCCTGAATAATTACTTGTTTGACTGGATTATGTTAAATTGCGTTATGGAAGTATTGCTCACTAAGCTAGTTAGCTTACACCCCCATAGTTTCTATCTTTTGCAGCACGACTTTATATGGCTTAGGCCAAGACAAGCCACAGCGCAGGTACCGGAGATAGGAGTTTCCCATAGAAGTTTATTTCATTCCTTTTTGTATAGACTTCTGTAGACACCCAATTTTTGCCCAATTAATTAAGGCTTAAAATTTAATTAAATTCATTTTCCAAAAGCCTTAAGTATTGATGAAATTGGCTAAGTGATCAAGGCACAGCCAAATGGCCTGTTGGTTAAACATATGGACCCAAACACACACTCAAGCTCAAGGACACAGGTTCAAACCTAGCAAGGCAAATTTTTGCCTTTTTTATCATTTTTATCTTTTCATTTTCCTCAAATGTGACTCTTGCCTTACTTTGCATCAGTTTTTTAACTGACAAAAAATCATTGATTGTCAAAATTGATGATGGGATTGCAAAGTGGTTACAAAGTGGTTACAAAATTAGTGCAAAAAAACAACCAAAGATTTTAAATTCAATGTATAAGTATTCAATTGCACATGAATGAGGAGTTACAAAATTAGTGGATGAATCTGGCATGGAATATGAAAATAATCATCAATTCATCAGTTTCAAACAAATTAATCATGGATTTTCTAATTAAATTCGTGAAAAATCAAGGGGCAAAAATCAATTCATTTTTGAAACGGTTTGAAACGTAAAATTGAGCTTGCAACCTATAAATAGGAGGTCCTAGGAGCAAAAGGCACAAGTCAATTTCAGAAGAACATATACATAGCAAAGCCAATTCGAAATTCTTGAAATTAGGGTATAGAATTCGAATTTTTCAAATTCGAATTGATTAGATCAGTTTTAATCCAAATTGAGTGTTGTACAATGTTAGAAACTTTATTTGGATGATTTAGTGTGCTTAATTTGTTCGAATTGATCGGATTTCTCTCTGAAAATTTTTTTTATTTTGTTCTTCAAACGCGGTACAACCCCACCGGAACGCCGCGTGCCGCCGTTCTGAGTGAACGCCACCACCACCAAAAGACGCGCCGTCGCAGCAGGAGTCGGGCCGACAAACTTCCAGCCACCGAGGACCACCGGAGCCGCCGGAATCCGCCCTGAAAAGTCGCGTCATCGTCTTCTTCACCCGCCGGAGCTCCGAGATCCGACCCGAAAATCGAACCAACCCGGTCGGTTCATCGGTCAACGTTGTCGGTCATCGTCAACGGTCAACTCTGATCGGACGTTCCAGATTCAATCAAGCAGATCAGACGGCCCAGATTCAATCAAGCAGATCAGCGGCTCAGATTTGATCAAGCAGATCAGACGGCCCAGATTTCATCAAGCAGATCAGACGGCCCAGATTTCATCAAACAGATCAGCGGCTCAGATTTCATCAAGTGATCAGACGGCCCAGTTCATCAAGCGATCAGACGGCCCAGATTTCATCAAGCGATCAGAGGCTCAGATCGAGTCAACAAGCGATCAGACGATCCAGATCGGTCAGCGAGATCAACGCTCCAGATCTCGTCCGCTTCATCCGACGGTCCAGGTTAATCCGCATTATTTTATAATAGTTTATTATATAATTAATTTCAGAAAATAATAAAAAATAGTAAAAAATTTATAAAAATCATAAAAAATTCAGAAAAATTCAGAAAAATCCAGAAAAATCAAATATTTATTTTTTATATAAATTTATTTTTTGATATTTTTATTTTTTTGAATATTTTTTAATGTGTATTTATACACAAATTACCTCTGAAATGCATATTTAATGCATAAAAATATTTTTAATATATTATGGATATGTTGTGAAATTATGTGATGTTTTTTTAAAAAAAAAATAATATAAAACAATTATTAAAAAATTATAAAAAATAAATAAAAATTAATAAAATTGGATTTCCAAAGACAAAATTTCAAAAAAAAAAATGATTTTTCGGACTTAGAAAAATTATATTTTCATAAAATAAAAAAATCAATTGATTAGACTATAGGATCGTCAAAAATAATTTTTTTATAAAAATTTGAAACTTAATGAATTTAAAGTGAAAATAGTTCAAAAATAAAATTGATCAACAAATTAAGTTCTTTTTTAAAAGAACTACGTTTTGTCTGATCTCGATTAGCGAGTACGTAGGCACCTGCGGGGCGACATAAAAAATGAAAAAAATGTTTTTTTGTTTTTAATATTGTAATAATTATTTCGTATATAAGTTTTTGTAAAAAAAAAAATGAATCTATTTGTTGATATTGATATTTTAAAAAAAAAAATAAAATAAAATAAAAGAAATAATAAAAATAAAACGAATGGTTTGATTTGTGATATATTTGTACTATATTGTTTTACTTAAATTTTTGAGCATGAAAAGGATAAGATTAAAAATTTAAATTTCCAAAAGTGGTAACCAATTTGGTTTTAATAGGTTAGCCCCCGAATCCATGATATCTGGTTTTAAAAGTTGTTTTTTTTTAAAATCAAATTTCGCAGACTAGTAGCTAAGTTAGATCAACCGACCATTGATCACTGCTTTTTATTTTTTCCCGATTTATATCGGGTGGCGACTTTAAAATTTTTTTAAAAAAAATTTCTTTTAAACTAGTCGCAGGATTCTATTAAATGGGTTCGGGTTTAATGTGAATCGGGTTAAGAGAAATAAACCAGATTAAGATAGAGTGGAAAAATCCAGGCTCGACAGCTTGGCGACTCCACTGGGGATTTTTTGAATTTTTTTTTATTAAAAAAGAGAGGGCTAGCCACTTAGGAATTTTAAATTTTAAATTTATCCTATGCTCAATTTTTGTAAATATATGATTCTTTGTATATTATCTTAAATAATTTGTTTGGTAAATATATATTAGCCTTGCAAAATATGAAAAAAAAAAAAATGAAAACAAAAGTTGATTTCTTAGTTTGCATTTGCATTTGCATTAGCATAAATGTGTGCTAGATACGGTCGTACCAGGGCCGTTTAAGAGCCTAAGCGAGGAGGACGAAGTAGGTCCGGGGGCTGTGGCTTTCCACCCTCTAGATCAAGAAATGTCCTCCCACTCGGTTTAGTATCACTAAATCGGGGAACCTATAGAACCTACCAAATCATGCATTCATTAGCATGGGATATGACCAACTTTTTTAAAAAAAAAAATGAATTGAAATATAAATGTACACATGTAATACTAAAAAAAAAAAAGAAAAAAAAATATATAAAAGCTGTCAAAAAATTAAAAATTTTGTAAATATTAGCTTATACCTTTTAAAAATTTTCAGAAAATGATGTCTTCAACCGACAGTAGCGATAGCTTATGGGCTCGCCTTATTAGAGAAAATCGAGTGGAACCTTTCAAGGATCCAATGCTCCTACTGGACCGATGGTTTGTCAGTTTTACTCCAGTCCAAAAGTCATTCATTGAAGATAGGTTAGGCCCAATCCTCAGCCTACCAAAGATCCATGTTCCATTCACCATGTTCCGGGCCCTCACTCATCTATGGGAACCTGAAGAAGCTGTCTTCCGTTTGGGTCAGCATGTACTTAGCCCAACCATTGAGGAATATACTAGGCTACTCCAAGCACCTCCTACCTCTGAAGGAATCTATATTCCAAATTTCAAGCATAGCCCGGTCCGTGTTATATCAGAGTTTTTGGGGATCAAGAGGGGACCAATTATTGAAGCCATCAAAGATTGTAATGAATATTGCATCCGCCTAACCACACTGATGGACTGGTTTGGGACTCCTGAATATTTTAAAAGCAACCGATCCACTTTCAGTATACCACTTGAAGTTTGGGAAGAAAACCGGTTAATGCCTTCATAGTAGCTGCTTTTGCAACTATTCTCTTCCCTAATGGCAATTTGTTCATCCACTTCCGGTCATAGAGCTGGTTTCTCAATATTTAGCTGGCAAATTATGTTCCTGCTCTTCTAGCCGAACAAGTCCGTAGTCTGAATCACATCAAGTCTAAAGGACAAGGCAAGTTCAAAGCAAGCATGCACTTACATGGTTTGGTTTGCTAGCCACATTAAGCACTACGGAAAAGACTTGGCTAATGGATCCCTCATCAGCTGAAATATGATCTCATCCAATCCTTTGCTGAAAGGGTCCACATGGAAGATGATCATCCTTTATGGGATATAATTGCCATTCTTGAAGACATGCCACCTGAAGACATGATGTGGCAAGCTCGCTGGTTCAAAATCCCTGCAGCCATCCTAAGTTGCAAGGAATACATGGCAGTACCCCTAATTGGACTCACCGGCTGTACGGTTATTATCCCTCAAGTGTTATCAGACAGTATGGTATGCTGCAAGATATTACTGTCAAGCCTAATTTGGAGCAAGTCACTCTAGATTATTTGGATCCAACCAAGATACTACCAGCTAAAGAATTCAAGCTAAATCAAATCCGAGCTATATGGGAAAATAGAGAGGTGAAGCCGGTTTTTGAAGTCGAGCCAGAAAATAAGGAAACAAGAAATATAGAGCAACCAGGTGGTATGTGGCTAGCCAAATGAAAAAATAAGGATATTCGATATGAAGCTCCGATGTCCTTCAACCAGCACCATCGGAACCTGACCCTGAAACAATTGCTTACATGGAAGCTGTTTCGGCTCGCCTGGAAGTATGTCACCGAGATTTCCAAGAAAGAGAGAGGGAAATGGTGGATCGCCTGCAAAGTGCTGGAAGCAGAATTTCATTCTTAGAGGCTGAGTTGAAGGCAGCTCAAAAGAAAATTCTAGCCCTGGAAGACAAGATTGTTTGCCCCACTAAGACAAGAAGACTGGTTTAGTTGATTTAGGTTTAGTCCTTAGGAATCAAGGTTCTTTGAAACCATTAGAAAGTAGTTTTATTCAGTCATTAGGAAATAAGGTTTCTAAACCATTAGAAGTTTTTGTTATGTTAAACATTATCTTTTAATACAAAATTTTTTTAAAAAAAAATATTGGTCAATATCCCCATTTGCATCTGTGTGATAGCATATCTGCATTCTTGCATATGTATATTAATTCATTTATTCAAAAAAAAAATATTAATAAATGATAAATGTCCAGGTCTAGCAAATTCGAGTTTAAAACTTGAAAGATAGCGTCCAAGCCGGTTAGGAGCCCTATTGTTACCAGATCCCGAGCTAAGATGTCTAACACCGGGAGTAACCCCACAGACCAGACCAATGAACAAAGACTCAACACCGTGGAACAAACCCTCCTTGGAATTGCTGAACAGATGCAGGCTTTAACACAGAGTCTTGCCCAACTCAAGACCCCTACAACTCCTGAAGAATCCTCAAGGGCACAGAAAGGAAAAGAAATTGAGGGGCAGCTTATTCAGCAAGAGGAGTCATCAAATGAGTTTAATGCGGCTGAGTTGAAGAAAGAACTGGAAGCTCAGGCTAAAGAAATGGAGAGAAAACTTTTAGAAAATGAAGACGTTCGATGGTTTTGATCAAACCGCGATCTGAATTTGCCTCAATATGAGGAAGGTGCCTTCCCTGAGAAATTTAAGGCACCGGAATTTGAAAAATATGACGGGACAGGTTGCCCTAATATGCATACCAGATTGTATGTGCGACGAATGGGGCAATATGCAAAGTTTGACAAGCTGATGGTGCAAACCTTCCAGGACAGTCTTACTGGTGCTGCTTTGGCCTGGTACGCCCAATTAGACCATCAAGAAATTGATACTTGGGACAAGTTGGCTAGGGCGTTTTTAATCAGTATAAGTTTAACATTGAGATGGCGCCCTCGGTATGGGATTTAAGCAATCTGAAGAAGAAGAAAGAAGAGACTTTCAAGGAGTATGCTCAGCGCTGGAGAGCATTGCTGCAAGGATCACCACCCCGATGCCTGAAAGAGACCTCACTTCACTTTTATCAACACGCTAGAGGAACCTTTCTTTTCCCATCTGATTGGGCATGCATCAGCAAGTTTCTCAGAAGTGGTGATAGCTGGGTGCAGAATTGAGAATGCAATTTCAGCAGGAAATTACAACAAGAAAAGAAATATACTGCACCGAGAAATGTCCGTACAAAGGGAAGATTCAACCGTCAGCATGGTCAATACTTCAGATACAACTGGCCCTACTAAGTCTTTCGTGTTGTCAACAAATCAGAATCAAAATCAAATAAGGATCAGACTCAACAAAGTGCAGTCCCAAATCAACAATCAAGGTTCAGCAGGCGGAACTTCACTCGAATTCCGGTTCCCCTTAGCCAAGTATTAGCTAAATTAAGGGCCGATAATCTGATCAATCTTGAAGTTCCTAGGGAAGACTTAAAGCCTAGATATTACAATCCTGAGCTGAAGTGTGAATATCACATGGGGCAAATCGGGCATTCAACAGACAGATGCTGGAGGCTTAGGCATAAAATCCAAGATCTTATTGATGCAAAAGTCATCCAGTTGGATTTCGTTGAGACTCCAAACGTCTCTACTAACCCACTGCCAAACCATGGACCAGTCATCAATATGATCACCGCTGAAGTGCCGACAAGAAATCAATCTGGATGAGTTGCCAATCACCATAGAACAAGTAGCATGGAACCTTCGCCAGAAGGGTCATTTGCTCAATATGAACTTAAGAGACCGCACCAAAACCAGGCCTGCTATTTACAAGCTACTACAAGAAGGAACTATTAAAAAAGAAGAGATTCTGGAAATGTTGATCCCGAAACCAAGGAGATCGAGCACACAGGCTGAGTTATGGGAAAGGTATCAGGCTGGAGATCCAACCATTGGAACCTGGGAAATGATGGAAAATACCAGTATTTAATAGATTACTGGTTTGAGCCCCGTGTCTATGCTGATGCTCCTCCAACTGGATGGGGTCCAGAATTTGAAGAGGAAGATAAGAAAGCAAAAGAAGAAGTTTGTGTATGATCGAAGGTGGACCTAGATCCATCAAAATCGAAATAGGCAAAGGTAGTGAAGATGGATCAACTTCATCAAAGCCTAAGAACTATACCTTTCACATACCCCTTGCTGTGAATGAGTATAAAGCCGCTCCATTTGATTATAAGGCGGTAAATCATGCTTCAATGGCCATGGTTGGTGGCCTTACTCGCTCAGGAAGAGTTTATGAATCGACCGGGAAGAATGCAACTGTGAATATGCCACAGCAGCAAAATGAAGAAGGGAAGAAAGATGAAGAGAAGTCAGCATTGGCAAAACTGATGAAAGCAAGTGAATACAAGGTTGTCGAGCAGTTGGCCAAAATACCTGCCCAAATATCGCTCATGAGTCTGCTGATTAGCTCTAATGTACACCGTGAGGCTCTTTTCAAAGCCTTAGAAGAAGTGAAAGTTCCAGAAGGTGTATCAGAAGAAGCCTTGGGGCATATCATCAACTCAATCTTTGCAAATGAGCAAATCAGTTTCTCATCTGAAGAACTGGGAGAGGAAGGAGATCAACATAACAAGGCCCTATTCATTGTAGTCAAAAGCTGTGGAAAGATCGTCTCTCGAGTATTAGTTGACAATGGATCCTCTTTGAATGTGTGCCCCTTAGCCACTTTGAGCTTATTGGAAATTGAACCGTCAGACATCAAACCAAGCTCTATTGTGGTTCGTGCTTTTGATGGATCAAAAAGAGATATAATAGGTGAAGTGGAGTTAGAATCGTCATCGGGCCTCAAACTTTCATTATTCCTTTCCAAGTGATTGATATCCCCAGAACATTCAATCTGCTGTTGGGAAGACCATGGATCCATGCTGCCAGGGCAATACCATCAAGCTGCACCAGAAAGTTAAGTTCATAACCAATGGTCAACTCATCACTGTTATGGGAGAACAGGATTATGCTATTTACAAGGAGACAGCTGTCCCTACATTGGAAAAGAAGGAGAAGAAGACTTCGGGCTTCAAATGTTTGACGAAGTTTGCATGATAAGATGAGAAAGAAACTCAGGTGGGAACCTTTGGATTGGGTTATTCCCCCACTTGTGCTGAAGTGGCAGAAATGAAAAACCAAATGAGAAGAAGGAAGCTCGACAAGGAGTATGATCCAATTATCAAAATCCCTCACATCAACTATTCCTTTCCAAAGCCACATCATATCCAACAGCCAGATAATCAAAGAAGATGCTTCATCCAAAGAAATGATCTTGAGAAATTGGTTCTCTGTGCCTTGCGCTAGTATTAAGTCTTTTAAGTAAGAATTTATCTAAGACTAGATTTGTGTTTCGTGTTTTTCAGTATTATGTGATGCTCAAATAAGTGTACTTAAACACCGTCCCAGTTTAATAAAATTTATTCCTGTTTATGCTTTCACATATTCTCATACATTCCTCATTCATATTCAACCAGATTCGACAATTGTGATGAAGTTCAGGGATATCTCGCGCGTATAATTAATGAAAATATCAATATCACCTCTAACTCTACTGGGTTAGATGTTGAAGATGATATTGATTATCAATTTAGAACACAAGAAATTTGGCAAAATTTTGAACAAGGAAGATTGAAATTCCCGAAACCATTGAAGTGATTAATTTGGGAACAAGTGAAAACCCTAGGAATCTGAGGATAGGGGGAAAATTGCCTGAGAGCACGGCACAAGATTTAACCAAGTTACTAGCCGAATACTTGGATGTTTTTGCATGGTCGTACAGCGATATGCCTGGTTTAGACCCATCCATTGTGGTTCACAAATTGCCAACAAAGGAGGATTTTAAACCTATAAAGCAAAAATTAAGGCGATTTAGGCCGGATTTACTCCTCCAAATCAAGGATGAAGTAAAAAGTTGCTTGAAGTAGGATTCATTGAGGTTTCTGATTATTCGGATTGGGTATCAAATATAGTGCCAGTACTTAAGAAAAACGGGAAAGTAGAATCTGTGTGGATTTCAGAGATCTAAACAAAGCAACCCCGAAAGATAATTTCCCTTGCCTCACATCGATGTTTTAGTGGACAATACCGCTGGAAATCTATTTTCATTCATGGATGGATTTTCAGGGTATAATCAGATATTAATGGCCGAAGAAGATAAGGTCAAAACCACATTCGTTACAGCCTGGGGAACTTTTTGTTACAAGGTCATGCCTTTCGGTCTCAAGAATGCCGGGGCAACTTATCAACGAGCAATGCTTGCTATACTTCATGATATGATGCACAAAGAGGTGGAAGTATATGTAGATGATATGATCGCCAAGACAAAGGAAGGAGATGATCATGTGTGGTGTTAAGGAAGCTTTTTGAAAGATTAAGGAAGTTCCAGTTGAAATTGAATCCAGAAAAATGCACTTTCGGAGTGACATCTGGAAAATTATTAGGATTCATGGTTAGCCAAAAGGGGATAGAAATCGATCCTGATAAGGTCAAGGCGATTCAGGATTTGCCTCCACCAAAAACATTAAAGGAAATCAGAGGCCTCTTGGGAAGGTTGAATTACATTGCTCGATTCATATCACAGCTAACTGATAAGTGCCAACCGCTGTTTAAACTACTGAAGAAGAATGCCCTAATTGAATGGAATGACGAATGTGAAAAAGCCTTTAATCGGATAAAGCAGTATCTGACGAATCCACCAGTACTGGTTACTCCAAAACCGGGAAAACCATTGTTCTTGTACTTGACAATTCTTCCTGAATCTATGGGGTGTGTACTCGGGCAAAAAGATGAGGAAGGAAAAGAAAGAGCTGTTTACTACTTGAGCAAGAAATTCTCAAATGGAGAACAAAAGTATTCAGAGATAGAAAAAACCTGCTGTGCATTAGTATGGGTTATGCACAGGCTTAGGCAGTATACACTCTTCTACTCGATCGAGTTGATTACGAAGCATGATCCATTGCGATACTTGGCACGCAAACCGGCTTTACTAGGTCGAATATCGAAATGGCAGATGCTACTTTCTGAATTTGATATCACTTATGTGAATCAAAGTTCAGTCAAAGGACAAGTTTTAGCTGATCAACTCGCAGAAAACCCGGTTGATGACGAAGAATTAAAGGAACAAGATCAGTTTCCAGATGAAGGCATCAGAATAACAGAAACAGAAGCCGAAAACAACAATTGGAAGTTGTATTTCGATGGAGCAGCCAACGTATACGGATGTGGAATAGGGGCAGTCCTTATCTCACCAAAAGAAGAACAGTTCCCGGCATCAGCAATTAATGTTTCCTTACACAAATAATGTAGCGGAATACGAGGCATGCATCATGGGATTAGAAATGGCAATTCAAATGAATATTGAGGAGCTCGAAGTGTTTGGAGATTCATCACTTATCATTTTCCAAACTCGAGGCGAATTCAAAACTAAGGATCCCAAGTTGATTCCTTATCATAATCACTTGGCTGAGTTAACAGTAAGGTTCAAGGAAATTTCCTTCACTTATGTGCCGAGAACTCAGAATCAGTTTGCTGATGCATTGGCTACTCTGGCATCTTTGATCCAATTCACTGAAGGAGTAAGAATACAACCTTTACAAGTCCGAATAAGAAGTGAACCCGCATTCTGTGCTGTGATTGAGTCAAGTGAACCATGGTTTCAAGATATCAGAATTTTCTTGCAAACAGGTGATTATCCTGAGTGTGCTACAAAGAAGGATCAGAAATCATTGAAACGTCTGGCAAGTCATTTCTTGTTAAGTGGAGATACTTTATACAGAAGGTCATTTGATACAACCCTACTGAGATGTGTAGATGAAAATGAAGCTCAAAAATTAATGGAAGAAGTTCATGAGGGAGTATGTGGACCTCATATGAACGGATATACTAGCTAAAAAAATTATGAGGCTAGGATATTTCTGTTAACCATGGAATCAGACTGTATCAAACATGTGAGATCTTGCATCTATGTCAAATCTACGCAAACAAGATAAATGCTCCTCCAAAGGAATTACAGTCAATGTCAACACCATGGCCGTTCTCAATGTGGGGAATAGACGTAATCGGGCCAATATCGCCAAAAGCTTCAAATGGTCATCGATTCATACTAGTTGCAATCGATTACTTCACCAAGTGGGTTGAAGCTGCTTCATACGCCAGTGTGACAAAAGCCGTTTGTGGTGCATTCATCAAAAGAGATATCATTGCTCGATATGGAACTCCAGAAAGTATCATTACTGATAATGGTACAAATTTGAACAACAATGCGATGACTGATTTATGTCAGCAATTCAAGATTAAACACCGGAATTCCACTCCATATCGCCCACAGATGAATGGAGCAGTAGAAGCCGCCAACAAAAACATCAAAAGAATCATTGAGAAGATGACAATCGCATACAAGGATTGGCATGAAATGCTCCCATTAGCATTAATGGCATATCGAACCTCTGTAAGAGTGTCAACTGGGGCAACGCCCTATTCCTTGGTATATGGAACGGAAGCTGTTTTACCAGTAGAAGTTGAGATTCCTTCGCTCCGGGTATTGGCTGAAACAGAGCTCAAAGAAGCTGAATGGGTTAGACAAAAGGTTGAACAGTTAAATCTTTTAGATGAAAAAAGATTAACCGCCATGTGTCATGGACAATTATATCAACAAAGGATGGCTAGAGCATTTAACAAAGGTTAAGCCAAGAAATTTCCAAGAAGGTGATTTGGTTTTGAGAAAAATGTTGCCAAATGTGCAAGATTCCAGAGGAAAGTTCACACCAAATTATGAAGGACCATATATAGTGAAGAAGGTCTTATCGGGAGGAGCATTAATCCTTCCCAAATGGATGGACCCAATTTAAAGGATCCTGTGAACTCAGATGCTGTAAAGTTATATTATCCTTGATCAATAAAACTTGTCATTTCAAGTGATCAATTGATTTTATTTTAATTAATTATAAGCAAAGTTGATATTCCTGAAATTCTCTGAAGTCGAATCAAAGCCTGAAATTCTTTGAAGTTGAATCAAAGCCTAACCCACAAAATTCTTCTGAACAAATTTCCAATCAAACACCATTTGAATCATCAGAAAAAGAAATTTGAGCATCTTATAATACTGAATGAATGCGTTTATACAGTTTGGTCTATTGATTGTTCTTATTTTAAAAGAAAATATTATGGCAAGAATAACTAATTTTGATAGAAAGTTGAAGCATGTTGGATTGAAAAAAAAAAAAAAGAAAAAAAAAAGAAAAAAAAAGAAAAAAAAAAAGAAGAAAAAAAAAAAGAGAAAGGAAGAAAAAGAAAAAGAAAAAGAGAAAGGAAGAAAAAATAAAGAGAGAAAGAAAGAAACTCCCAAGAATTGAAAAAAATCACAAATGCCCCTAGTACTACCTAGACTCAAAATCCATCATTTCGAGATGGTGATTCAAAATCCATCCTTTCAAGATAGTAACAAGATCCAGAAATTCACTCAAGATGGTGATGAAGACAAAGTTCAGAAATTCATTCGCTCAAGATGGTAATCAAGACAGAGTTCAGAAATTCATTCACTAGAAGAATATGTCAAGATAAAAGTTAGAAATTCCTCCATTCCAGATGGAAACCAAAGCCCATTGGTCCGGCAAATGACCAAAACCAAAGCCCATTGGTCCGGCAAATGACCAAAGCCCATTGGTCCGGCAAATGACCAAACCAAAGCCCATTGGTCCGGCAAATGACCAAAGCCCATTGGTCCGGCAAATGACCAAACCCAAAGCCCATTGGTCCGGCAAATGACCAAACCCATTGGTCCGGCAAATGACCAAAGCCCATTGGTCCGGCAAATGACCAAACCCAAAGCCCATTGGTCCGGCAAATGACCAAAGCCCATTGGTCCGGCAAATGACCAAACCCAAAGCCCATAGGTCCGGCAAATGACCTAACCAAATCTCAAAATCTAAAGGAGAAGCTAAGCAAAAATTGGTTGCTTTTTTGGTCTTGTGGTAAAGTTTTGCTCAAACTTCACACACAAAGAGGGGCAGCTGTAGACACCCAATTTTTGCCCAATTAATTAAGGCTTAAAATTTAATTAAATTCATTTTCCAAAAGCCTTAAGTATTGATGAAATTGGCTAAGTGATCAAGGCACAGGCCAAATGGTCTGTTGGTTAAACATATGGACCCAAACACACACTCAAGCTCAAGGACACAGGTTCAAACCCCTAGCAAAGGCAAATTTTGCCTTTTTTATCATTTTTGTCTTTTCATTTTCCTCAAATGTGACTCTTGCCTTACTTTGCATCAGTTTTTAACTGACAAAAAATCATTGATTGTCAAAATTGATGATGGATTCAAAGTGGTTACAAGTGGTTACAAAATTAGTGCAAAAAAACAACCAAAGTTACAAATTCAATGTATAAAGTATTCAATTGCACATGAATGAGGATTACAAAAATTGAGTGGATGAATCTGCATGGAATATGAAAATAATCATCAATTCATCAGTTTCAAACAAATTAACATGGATTTTCTAATTAAAATTCGTGAAAAATCAAGGGGCAAAAAATCAATTCATTTTTGAAACGGTTTGAAACGTAAAATTGAGCTTGCAACCTATAAATAGGAGGTCCTAGGAGCAAAGGCACAAGTCAATTTCAGAAGAACATACATAGCAAAGCCAATTCGCGAAATTCTTGAAATTAGGGTATAGAATTCGAATTTTTCAAATTCGAATTGATTAGATCAGTTTTAATCCAAATTGAGTGTTGTAAACAATGTTAGAACTTTATTTGGATGATTTAGTGTGCTTAGATTTGTTCGAATTGATCGGATTTCTCTCTGAAAATTTTTTTATTTTGTTCTTCAAACGCCGCCGTACAACCACCACCGGAACCGCCGCTTCCGCCGTTCTGAGTGAACGCCACCACCACCAAAGACGCCTCTCGCAGCAGGAGTCGGGCCGACAAACTTCCAGCCACCGAGGACCACCGGAGCGCCGGAAGCCGCCCCGAAAAGTCGCGTCATCGTCTTCTTCACCCCCGGACTCGAGATCCGACCCGAAAATCCGAACCCAACCCGTCGGTCATCGGTCAACGGTCGTCGGTCATCGTCAACGGTCAACTCTGATCGGACGGTCCAGATTCAATCAAGCAGATCAGACGGCCCAGATTCAATCAAGCAGATCAGCGGCTCAGATTTGATCAAGCAGATCAGACGGCCCAGATTTCATCAAACAGATCAGCGGCTCAGATTTCATCAAGTGATCAGACGGCCCAGATTTCATCAACGATCAGACGGCCCAGATTTCATCAAGCGATCAGACGGCTCAGATCGAGTCAACAAGCGATCAGACGATCCAGATCGGTCAGCGAGATCAACGCTCCAGATCTCGTCCGCTTCATCCGACGGTCCAGGTTAATCCGCATTATTTTATTAATAGTTTATATAATAATTTCAGAAAATAATAAAAAATAGTAAAAAATTTATAAAAATTCATAAAAAAATTCAGAAAAATTCAGAAAAATCCAGAAAAATCCAGAAAAATCAAAATATTTATTTTTTTATAAATTTATTTTTTTTGATATTTTTTATTTTTTTTGAATATTTTTAATGTGTATTTATACACAAATTACCTCTGAAATGTATTTAATGCATGAAAAAATATTTTTAATATATATGGATATGTTGTGAAATATGTGATGTTTTTTTAAAAAAAAATAAAAAAAATAATAAAAAAATTATAAAAAAATAACAAAATAAAATTGGATTTTCCAAAGAACAAAATTTCAAAAAAAAAAATGATTTTCGGACTTAGAAAAATATTTTTCATAAAATAAAAATCAATTGATTAGATCATAGGATTGTCAAAAATAATTTTTTTAAAAAATTTGAAAACTTAATGAATTTAAAGAAAATAGTTCAAAAATAAAAATTGATCACAAAAAGTTCTTTTTTAAAAGAACTACGTTTTCTGATCTCGATTAGCGAGTACGTAGGCACCTGCGGGGCGACATAAAAAATGAAAAAAAAATGTTTTTTGTTTTTAATATTGTAATAATTATTTCGTAAGTTTTTGTAAAAAAAAAAAATGAAATCTATTTGTATATTGATATTTTTTTAAAAAAAAAATAAAATAAATAAAAGAAATAATAATAAATAAAACGAATGGTTTGATTTGTGAATATTTGTACTATATTGTTTTACTTAAATTTTTTGAGCATGAAAAGGATAAGATTAAAAATTTAAAATTCCAAAAGTGGTAACCAATTTGGTTTTAATAGGTTAGCCCCCGAATCTATGATATCTGGTTTTAAAATTTGTTTTTTTTTTAAAATCAAATTTTCGCAGACTAGTAGCTAAGATAGGATCAACCGACCCATTGATCCTAGCTTTTTATTTTTTCCCGATTTATATCGGGTGGCGACTCTAAAATTTTTTTAAAAAAATTTCTTTTAACCCCTAGTCGAGGATTCATATTAATGGTTCGGGTTTATGTGAATTGGGTTAAGAAAATTAAACCAGATTAAGATAGAGTGGAAAAATCCAGGCTCCGACAACTTCCATTGGAAACTAAGGACTTTGATGACTGTAATGACTGTTTCTTTTGCGGGGGATGCCCCTTAGATCTTGAAACTTGAAAAATTATGCGTTTTGATTTATTATCTATAGCTAATGAATGACTCGTTAAAACGTTTAACTCCATTTGTTGAAGTATTCTATTGTCGTAAAAGAACGCTTTACATCTACTTAAGACTTCCGAAGCCCGGGTAGGGAACTCGAGTCTTACTTAGTATGTGGCAGGCGTTACGTTTAGGATACCCTACGGGCTGACATACATACAATGGTCCCTATGTAATCCACACTCTAAAGTCAGGAGGGGTCGGGTTCCCTTCGTTCTTCAAAATAAAGGTAGCCTCCCTAGTCATGGGCTTACGCCCTACTCCACCATAACTCTCTCTAAATGTATATGGTCTCTAACTTAGTCCAGCCACTCCTTTCTCATAGGATCATATCTCAATTGATCATCACAGCTGCACATCTCGTATATCTCAATCCTTCCTTCCACAGTCTAAACATCTCCCCTATGGTCTGTGTACTCCTTGCTAATGCAAAGTCTTCACACCAATTCCTCAACCTCAGTTGGTACTCTACCAGTGTTTCATCATTTCTTTTTGTAAAGTTTCTAGCGCGCTCACAGTCTCACCCAAAGAGACCAACGACAATAAAGACTCCTAATTAGCCTAAAAAGAAATTTTTAAACTCCATTTAATACCTATTTATTTAACTGCTAAGTTGAGTTTCTTTTAAACTCTATTGTCCTGCTTTATAACCAAGTGTTTGATACCAACTTAAACTGTCACGTCCCATAGTATCCTAACGTAACAGTCTGCACAATGCCATATAAGACTCTCAATTACTATCCAAGTCCTTTGAAGTCTTATAATAGAGTAACATCCTTTTAGACAATAGAATACTCGACTCAATGGAGTTAAAGAGTTTAATTTACATTCGATAGCAATAGATAATAAATCAAAACACATAAGTAATTAAATATAAAGTCTAAGGGGCATTCCCCACAAAAGATATTTAAATCCATTAAAATCATCCAGAGTTTCCTTGGTTTTCCTATGAAGTAATCAAATCTGAATACAACTTCTGAGAAATGCATAACTTTGTACCTGAATGTTAGCTGGGTATCGGCCTAAGCCATATGAACTCGTGCTACAATAAATAGAAATATAGGGGCGTAAGCTACACTAGCTTAGTGAGTAAAAACTTCCATGATCACAGTTATAACACATCAATCAAACAAGTGATTATCAGATAAGAATATGCTCAAACACGTGAGTTCAACACTCAAGATCATCGAAATCATATGTGGATGACTTGCGCCTCCATCCGAGTTAGCAGATTAACGAATCCTATGGTACGATACCGTTTTAGGCTCATGGTCAACCAACTTATAAATTCGTTTTATGGATCCATAATTAATCAACTCAATAATTTGTTTTTATAATATCGACTCAATGGAGTTAAGCAATATCCACATTAAATTATTTTATAAAAGTTCTTTTAATGTGAAACCGAAGGAAAACAATCTAGGTTCCTAGGTTCTCTCACCAGACTTATACTATCCAGTTTTAGTTTTGGTTTCCGATGTTCACTTGATTACTAAAAAACCGAGGTTTACAAATAAACTTTGGATGACTGTAATAGATCTCTAATTATATTCTTTTGCGGGGAATGCCCTTTGATTTTGTAACTATTCTATATGTGTTTTGATTTATATTTTAATTGCTAGTGAATGCAGAATTAAACTTTTTAACTCCATCGTGAGTATTCTATTATCGTAAAGAGACGTCTTACATCTATACAAACTCCCGAAGGACTTTGTAGTAATTCAAGAGTCTTATATGGCATTGGCGGATTGTTTACATTTAGGGGTACCCCTATGGGGCCATGACAGTTTAAGTTGGTATCAACATTAGTTAAAAGTAGGACAAGAACTAAAAGAAAATTGAACCTAGAAGTTAAAATAAATAGGTTAAAATGGAGTTACGAATTTCTTTTTACTCAATAGGAATCTTTCTTGTTGTAGGTCTCCGGAGAGATCTGTGAGCGCATAAAATTTTTACAAAATGAAATGATGAAACTCCGTGGAGTGCCAATTGATGTTAAGGAATTGTATGAAAACTTTGCATTGCAAGGAGTCCCTAGACCTTAGGGAGATGTTTAGACTAAGAAGGAGGGATTGAGATATACGAGATGGGCAGCTGTGATTGATCAATTGAGATATATCCTACTAGAAGGAGAAGCTAGAGACCAAACACTCTAGAGAGAAATTATGGTGAGTACGGGCATGAACCAATTACTAGGAGGCTACCTTTATTTTGAAGAACGAAGGAACCCGACCCCTCCAAACTAAGAGTGTGGATCACCATAGGACCTTGTATGTATATCAAGGAGTGAGGGTTAGTGAAGAGGAAGTGAACCCGGAAGAAGATCAAAGAGTGAAACGATATGAGCATAGTGAAGAGCATGATCATGAGGCTTTAGACCACCCACTAGTAGGAAGAGATTGACTGTGAGGGAAAATTTACAGCCAGTTTAGTTAGGACAACATAGTTCTTCTATTAGGGGCGGCTCCCTATCTTGCTCACGACGATCCATGAAGATTGAGAAGTGGGAAGCTAGTGTAACCCATAGAGTCCAAATGGAATTTTTTTTTTTGTTTTTTGTAGTAGGCAATGCGGGATGCCAAATTGCCTTAGTTTCCTTAGACGTTTAGTGTTTTGTTCCCTTTTCTTTTATCGTTGTTTTGTTATCGCTAAGAAGATGATGCTAGGACCAAGACTAGATTATGGCTTGTTAAAATTTTATAAATGAAGGATTTCAATGTAATCCTTTGTATGGCTCGCTAAAGTAATAAAGAATTAGTTTTATTTCAAAAGAAGGAAATTGATATTCTTTTATGATCAAGCATGTTATGCATTAGCTACAAACGGTATTAACCACATTTAGTCGCATGAGCACTCATTTCATTACCATTATTCTGAACTTGTGAATTTATTTCTATATATGTTTCTCCTTGTTTTATGGTTTCCTTATGATTATATGAGGTTTCATAAGATTGATTTACATTTCAAAAACATGATTTTCTCGAATGTTCTTAAAGTCACGAACCTTGTTTGAAATTAAATTTTTACAAATTAAAAATATTAAAAAGACACTAAAAGCTTGCTAAATAATCTGCAAATAGATGAAACCGACGCATTCGCAATCGGAGCAAAAACCTCTCCCGAACGAAGTCGACCAACCCACTATGTCCAACCAACCAACTGGGGGCAGCACCCCAGAATCCACAAAATGATATGATGAATGCGATTGGGTAGTTAGCCAATATTTTAAACACATTCATCCAGACCAAAATCAAAATCAAAACCCTACATCAAGGACAAAGTGTCAAGGATTCTGCTCCGCTACCACCACCACCCGCAGAATCACTGGAATGACTACTGAGGGTCCTCCTCCATAGGAGACATTTTACAATGCACCTTTACTACCACCTCCACCATATCGGAGGTTTCATTCAAGCTCCTTACTGGACTTTATTAAGACAATCGGTATTTTTGAACGAGGCATTAGTAAGCCGATGAAGCGAAGACTGGCTGGCTCAAATAGAGCGTTCCTTTGGTGCTTTGAGATTCCACCATATTTGCAGTTGAATATGAGACATATATGCTAAGGTATAATGCAAAGTCTGTGGACTCCAAAAGAAGAAGCTTAGCTCACCCTTACTTGGAGTCCTTGGGTCGGAATTCTTAGAGAATTATTTTCCCTCAAGTCTAAGAGTGAAATACAATGTAGACTTCTTCTGTCAAGCTGAGAACAGGTAAAACTGTGAACAATATGAGACTGAGTTCACTCTTCTCTACAGTATGCACCCGAATCCTTCAGGGATAGTGACGAGTTGAAGAAACAAGTATTTTTGGGAGGTTTGGATGAGGATCTAAGGATCAAACTGAAAATTTGGAATGAAAACCTACCCAAAGCTGGTAAAAAAGGCTCGAGTGATTGAGGAGCCAAGAAGAGAAAATACCAGATCCTGACAAAGAACTATTCCAACGAGCCGTTTGATGCCTCGATTATTAGAATTTAAGAAGGACAAGCAGCATATCATGGATTCAAGGACAATGCTAGTGGGAGGCCAAATCAGTTCAAAGGCCCGGTGTCACTTGCTGGAAGTTGCAAGGAGGCTCATGTTCCCAGGTAGTGCCCACAGCTGAGGAATAAAGTATTACTATTGCGAGTTTGGCCATATGGTCTACACATGTCCGAAGAAAAAATGGTCGTGACCTGCTTCATCTGTAAAGAAAAGGCACTTGGCCTCTGAATGCTCACAAGAAAAGTGTGGCGGCTCGACCTTTTGACTTCGAGCAATTCCAACATTATGAATCCGTGAGCAAAAGTGGAACCATGCAGCATCAACTATGCATGGGCTGAGACTCTACAACTTTGAGGGCCAGTGGACGGTCGAGGAGGATGATGATGAGGAGGTGGAGTTGGCCGCCATGGACCAAGGAGACGGCATGGATGGCCTAGTGACAGTTAGTAACAAAAACCCTCTTAAGTTAAAATTCTTTATTTAACAGTTTTCTATAAGGAATTAAATCTTATAAAAAGGGAAAGCTGGAATCTAAAACCCTCCAATTGGGTAATAGTGAGAGTGTTTAAATCGAGTAGTGAAGGATGTTTGTTGAACCATGGTCACATACGGTGAATGAAATTGAGCTTATGTTTTGTTTGACACGGGAGCGGCTCATGTTCATCACCACTAGTTTAGCTGAGAAACTTGGATTACCTATAGCCACAACCACTGCTACCAGAATTAAAACACCTATAGGAAGTATCATGTCAACTCGAGAAGTAATAAAGGATTGTCTATTGGGGATTTAAGGCATCACTCAAGGAGTGATTTGATAAATTGAAATGAACAAGTACGAAGTCATTCTTGCATGAACTAGTTAAGCAAGGTAGAGCTGTAATGTGATTGCCAAAAGAGGATGGTGAATTTCATGATCAATCAGGAGAAAGAGTGGAGTTCGTAAGAGAAATCATATTCCAAAAAGTTTGGGTTAAATTCTTTGAGTTGTGATGAAGATGAAGAGATAGTCCTATGAAGGTATTCTGGACGAGAAAACTCGGGAGGAAAAGGATAACCAGTGGTAAATGTACTTGGATGTGTTTCCAGAAATCTTACCTGGGTTACCACCGAAAATAGAAATTGACTTTAAAATTGTAGTGGCTCCAGATACCAAACCCATAGCTAAGGCACCATACCGGATGGCACCGGCTGAGTTAAAGAAGTTAAAGACCCAATTACAGGGAACTCTTAGATAAGAATTTCATAAGACCGAGTATGTCGCCATGGGGTGCACCTATCCTATTTGTAAAGAAGAAGGATAGATCATGAGATTATGTATCAATTATCGTAAACTAAATAAGGTTGCAGTCAAGAATCAATGCTCTTTACTGAGGATTGATGATTTGTTGACCAGCTCCAAGAGCATGTGTGTTGTCACGCATGATTTGCGCTCAGGATATCATCAACTTAGAATAAAGCCGGAGGATGTACCAAAGATGGCTTTTCGTACCCGTTATGGACATTACGAATTTCTGGTGATGTCATTTGGACTGACCAATGCACCATTGCATTTATGGATCTTATGAAACATGGTCTACACAGCCACTCGGAAAGTGCATATCGTCTTCATAGATGATATTTTGATATATTCCAAGAACAAGGAACAACATGAGGAACATCTTCGGATGGCTTTACAACTTTGAGAGAAAACAAGCTGTATGCAAATTATCCAAATGTGACTTTTGGTTGGATAAAATATCTTTCTTTGACATGTTGTAATAAGAGAAAATCTCAGTTGACCCGAACAATATTAAGGCTGTAGTGGAGTGGAAACAGCCACAACAGTTACAGAAGTAAGTAAGTTTCTTGGATTAGCTGCTATTTCGCAAGTTTGTGAAAGATTTTTTGAAGATAGCTAAGCCACTGACTCAAATGAAACAAAAAACGAAAATTTTGTTTGACGGATAAAAGAGAACAGAGTTTCCAAGAATTGAAACAACGATTGGTATCGGCACCAATCTTAGTTCTACCGGACCCGAAAAATCTATATGGTGCATAGTATGCTTCAAGGAAAGCCTTGGATGTGTGCTAATACAAGAAGAAAGTTATTGCCTATGCCTCTTGACAGTTAAAGACCTCACGAGTAGAACTAATCCTACGCATGATTTGGAATTGGCTGTAGTTGTTTTTGCCTTGAAACTTTGGAGACAATTTGTATGGGCAAAGGTGTGAAGCAACACGGATCACAAGAG